>JASVEL010007367.1:0-55843 GCA_032618575.1 Nicotiana noctiflora
ATCGACCCCGGGCCCACATGGTCGGAACTCGGGGTTCGGACCAAAATCCGGTTACCCATCCCCCACGAGTTCAAGTATATGATTTGTTTTAAAATCGGACCTCGATTCGATGTCCAATTACCCAATTCATGAAAAACCCTATATTCCACCAAAAACAAGAAATTCTACCATGAAAACCTTTGATTTCTATTGAAAAACATGTTTAATGTTATTAGGAATTGAAAGAATTAAGTAAAAAGTGACTTACAATTACTTTGAAGAAGAGGGAGTTCGTGAAAAATCGCAAATGGGTGTTTTTGGGTTGTGAAATGTGAAAAATGAAGCTGGAAATCGTGATTTACAGGTCTCTGTGTTCGCATTTGCGAACATGGGTTCGCAATTGCGAACCCCGACCAATTTCTGGAGTTTGAAAAATATGCTAAGGATGGGAAGTTCGCATTTGTGAACTTTTGTTCGCATTTGCGAAGCCAAGGCAAAACTGGTAAATTCGCATTTGCGAACTTTTGTTCGCATTTGCGAACTTTTGTTTGCATATGCGAACCAAGGCACAAAACAGGGAAGTTCGCATTTGTGAACTTTTGTTCGCATTTGCGAATTCGCATTTGCGAATTCGCATTTGCTAACTTTTGTTCGCATTTGCGAATTCGCATTTGCTAACATTTGTTCTCATTTCCCAACTCTGCAGATCAGGTGCTGACAGCAACTTTCTAACATGAAAAATTGATCTCGTGGCCTATCCAAAATTCACCCGAGCCCTCGGGGCTCCAAACCAAACATGTACACAACATCAAAAATACATTACAAACTTGTTCGTGCGATCACATCGCCAATATCACATCGTTTTCATCAAATCAAGCCTCAAGTTCATGATTTTCATTCTTTTGGTTTTCAAAACTTTCAAACTTGGAACTCAAGGTCCAAAACATATCAAACGACATCCAAATGTCACCAAACTTTACAGAAAGCACATATATAATATTTAAGACTTGTACCGGGCGTCGGAACCAAAATACGAGCCCGATACCAAGGTCAATTAATTCATTTTCCTTTAATAATTACATCAAAAACATTTTCACAGAAAAATTCATAACTTGGGCTCTAGGCCTCGGAATTCGACTCCGGACGCATGTCCAAGTCCCATATTTTCCTACGGACCTTCCGGGACCATCCAATCTCGGGTCCAGGTCCGTTTACCAAAAATGTTGACCGAAGTCAACTATATCAATATTAATATTATTTTTATCCAAATTTCTCATAGAATTCATATTTTCTATCACAAAATCTTTCCGGCTACATGCTCGGATCGTACACGTAAATCGAGGTAATATAGAATGAGGTTTTCAAGCCTTGGAAGTACGAAATGATTAATAAAACAAATGATGACCCTTTGTGTCATCACATTCACCACCTCTAAAACAACCGTTCGTCCTCGAACGAACAAAAGAAAGAAGTACCTGAGTCGGGGAACAAATGTGGGTCGCGGCTCCGCATATCAGACTCGGACTCCCAGGTCGATGCCTCAGGAGGCTGACCTCTCCACTGAACACGCACAGAAGGATAACTCTTCGACCTCAACTATCAAACCTACCGGTCTAGAATGGCCACAGGCTCCTCCTCGTAAGATAGATCATTGTCCAATTGGACAGTGCTGAAGTCCAACACATGTGTGGGATCACCGTGGTATCTCTCGAAGCATAGATACATGAAAAACGGGATGCACGGCTGATAAGCTAGGCGGCAGAGCTAGTCTGTAAGCCACCCCTCCCACTCGTTCTAGAATCTCAAATGGACCAATATACCTAGGGCTAAGTTTTCCCTTCTTCCCGAACCTCATCACACCCTTCATAGGCGACACTTGGAGCTATACTCGCTCACCAACCATGAAATCTACATCTCGAACCTTACGATTCGCATAAGTCTTCTCTTTGGACTGAGCTGAACGCAATCTCTCCTGAATAGTCTTAACCTTATCCAAGGCCTCCTGAACTAAGTCTGTACCCAACAACCGAGCCTCTCCCGGCTCAAACCATCCGACTGGAGATCGACATCGCCTACCATACAACACCTCATACGGGGCCATCTGGATGCTAGACTGGTAGCTGTTGTTGTAGGCGAACTCCGCTAATGGCAGAAACTGGTCCCACGAGCCTCCAAAATCAATGACACGGGCTCGAAGCATGTCCTCTAGAATCTGAATAGTCCTTTTGGACTGGCCATCCGTCTGAGGATGAAAATCTGTACTCAGCGGAACCTAGGTGCCTAACCCCTGCTGGACTACTCTCCAGAACCGCGAGGTAAACTGTGTACCCCGATCAGAGATAATAGATACTGGCACTCCATGAAGACGAACAATCTCACTAATGTAAATCTCTGCTAACCTCTCCGACGAGTAGGAGACAGATACTGGAATAAAGTGTGCTGACTTGGTCAGCCTACCAACAATGACCGAAATAGCATCAAATTTCCTCCGAGTCAAAGAAAGTCCAATAATGAAGTCCATAGTGATCCGCTCCCATTTCCACTCGGGAATCTCAATCCTCTAGAATACGCCACCAGGCCTCTGGTGCTCATATTTCACCTGCTGACAATTTAGACACCGAGCGACATATGCAGCGATATCTTTCTTCATTCTATCTGCGCCACCAATAGTGTTGCCGTAAGGTCTGGTACATCTTCGCGGCGCCGGGTGAATAGAATACCGTGAGCTATGGGCCTCGCTAAGATCAACTCTCGAATCCCCCGACATTGGGCACGCAAACTCGACCACTGCAATCTCAATACCCCGTCAATCATCTAAATTTACCTTTGTGGCACCTCCCCGGTGTATTGTATCTCTCTAATCACGCAAATGAGGATCATCAAATTGCCTCTCGCACGGATACGCTCTAATAGAGAAGAACGAGCGACCATGCAGGCTAACACCCTGCTAGGCTCCGAAATGTCTAATCTCACGAACCGGTTGGCTAAGGCATGGACATCTAGAGCAAATGGTCTCTGACTGACCGGAATGAATGCAAGACTACCCATGCTTGGCAGACTTTCTACTCAACGCATCGGCCACCACATTGGCCTTACTTGGGTGATATAAGATAGTAACATCATAGTCCTTCAGCAACTCTAACCATCTCCGCTGTCGTAGATTCAACTCCTTTTGCTTGAACAATACCTCATACATCACACCATATAGATAATGCCTCCAGATCTTCAAGGCATGCACCACTGCTGCTAACTCAAGATCATGTACTGGATAATTGTTCTCATGTATTTTTAACTGCCTCGAAGCATAAGCGATAACCTTACCATCCTGCATCAATACCGCTCCAAGCCCTGTACGAGATGCGTTACAATAAACTGTATAAGGTCCTGCACTCATAGGTAGTATCAACATTGGCACGGTGGTCAAGGTTGTCTTGAGCTTCTGAAAGCTCGCCTCACACTCCTCTGAACACTGGAACTGGACACCCTTCTGGGTCAACCTGGTCATCGGGGATGCAGTAGAATAAAACCCTTCTACAAATCGACGGTAGTAACCTGCTAATCCCAAGAAACTCCGGATCTCAGTCACTGAAGCTGGTCGAGGCCAGTTCTGGACTGCCTCAATCTTCTTTGGGTCTACCTGAATACCTTCCACTGATACAATGTGACCCAGAAATGGTCCCGAACTCAGCCAGAACTCACATTTAGAAAACTTGGCATATAGCTGATTATCCTTCAGAGTCTGAAGAACCACTCTGAGGTGCTGCTCGTGCTCTTTCTGGTTGCGGAAGTATACCAGGATGTCATCTATAAAGACTCTTACGAACAGATCTAGATACGACCTGAACACCTGATTCATCAACTCCATGAATGTTGACGGAGCATTGGTCAACCCGAATGACATAACCAAGAATTAATAGTCCCCGTATCTAGTGCGAAAGGTTGTCTTAGGAATGTCGGCCGCCCTGATCTTCAGCTGATGGTAGCCCGACCTCAAGTCTATTTTTGAGAACACTCTTGCTCCTTGGAGCTAGTCAAAAAAATCACCAATCCTCGGTAGTGGATACTTGTTCTTTATCATTACTTTGTTTAATTACCGATAATCAATACATATCCGCATCGAGCCATCCTTCTTCTTTACAAATGATACAGGTGCTCCCTAGGGAGAAACACTGGGCCTGATAAAGCCCTTCTCAAGAAGGTCTTGCAACTGATCTTTTAACTCTTTTAACTCCGGCGGGGCCATACAATAGTGTGGAATAGAGATGGGCTGAGTTCCCGGTGCCAGATCAATACAGAAATCAATATCCCTATCGGGTGGCATGCCCGGCAAGTCTGAAGGAAAAACCTGAGGAAACTCCCGCACAATAGGGACTGACTCAATGGAAGGAACCTCTGCGCTGGAATCACGAACATAAGCTAGATAAGCTAGACACCCCTTCTCGACCATGCGTCGAGCCTTAACATAGGAAATAACAGTGCAAACGAAGTGGCTTGAGGTACCTTTCCACTCTAGTCGGGGTGATTTTGGCAAGGCCAAGGTCACAGTCTTAGCATGACAATCTAGAATAGCATGGTATGGTGTCACGCCCCAAATCGGGGAACATGACCAGCGCCTGACCGGGTTGCCCCAATCAAGCGAACCTGGGTGCCTTTCATTCCCACGCGTTACCCCTGTATTGATTGTTTCCCATTAACCAACTATCTTACTAACCATGAATGGTTTCACATTACACAATTGAAACCATACGAGTGATTCATTAACAAGTTTGTAGTTTTTATAACGCCCGACATAACGTAATATATACATAAGACTGGAGTCCCACAGTTTACATGTCTACAGAGCCTCTAGGATACAAAAAGGGAAATACAATACTTGCAGGTAACAAGGCTCCCTGGCTATACCTTACAAAACCAATATTAAATCTAAACAGAGTGGCATGAGCCACGTAGGGCCCCGAAAAGAAAGGGGCTCACCAAAACGGGCAGTGGAAGATGAAGGATGCTACTGCCGATGAGCTGAAGTACCTGCTACTGATTCACCTACAATCATAATACGAATGTAGCGTCCCCGGCAAAAGGGACGTCAGTACACTTGAATTGTACTGGTATGTATGGACAAACTTTGTCCCAAGTAAACTCAAGCCATTAAATTACATCAAAACTAATCAAGCCAGCCAACCATATTTTCCACCTTTTTCTCATTTCAGATAAGTCTCAACATAAGCACGTTCAAGGTCAACAATTAGAACAACAACCAATCAACCACATAAATTGCAAGTAGTCAAACATAGGGGCAATCGGTGCCCCCCAGGTTGCAAACTCTCCTGCTGTCTCCTTTCACAATTTCACATCATTGATTTTTGTATCAATTTTCAATAGCGATTTCGATCGCTTTCCATCCTTATTACCTCTGACCACCCTTATTACCTCGGCCACCCTTATCACCCCAACCCACACCTTATTTCCTCATGTTGCGGCGCGCAACCCGATCCCACCTTACAGTTTAAAACACAACAATTTCAAACAGCAGATAAGGTACTACACACAATTTCAACAAGTTCAAATAAGCAACTTGCACATTGTTTCATGTTCTCAATTATTTTTCAAATCAATATCACAACCATGTTACAATATTTCCACAATTCAAGTGTTTCATCTCTTTCCACAATAAACAAATTCTCAAGCGTTTCGTTTGTTTTACACAAGGTGCCATATAGGCCATCATAATCATTATTCACGATTCTTTACCCATTTCGACTCTCATTTAACTTTCGGTTCATATTCTATACCACATCACTCATATTTCAACAATAACTTTGAGAATTTCACACAATTTGTCAAATTAACATTAACCAAGCAATTTTCACACATATAGGCGATTTCACAAGAAGCAAAATTAGCCATACATACCTGGTGATGAGTTTTCTTCCGTTAACTTTCTACTTTATGCTTACCCAAGATATCCTACTCTTGCCAACCTTGTTCTTGAAGACTCTTACTTCTACTCACTTCTTTTACTAGAAATCAAGTTCAATAATCATGCATGAGTGTAAAATTCTATTTTCAAAAGCTATTATATGCAAACCTCTCTTTACCCAATTTAAATCTGAAAATTAGAGAAAATAGTTAGGGTTTTTACCTTGAAATGATTTGGGAAAGTTGAATCTTTGCCCTAGAATCCTTTGAACTAAGATGGTTGGAACAATCTTTGAAGATGAAAGATTTCTCTCTCTAAAAACCCTCTCTTCTCTCTCTAATTTTGGTAAGATGATATGATAAAATGAAGAAGAAAGGTGTTATATTAAAGAAGAGATCGGGTTAAAATGTTACAAAAATCTGAACCGGGTCAATTATGCGGTGCACTTTGCGACCGCAGAATCAACATGCGGTCCGTATAGTGACCGCAGAGAATAGCCTCAAAATTACACAAGTTCTGTTACAGAATGCGACCAATATGCGGTCCGCATTCTTGATCTGCGGTCGCAAAGTGCACCGCAGATTCACTATGCGATCGCATATCGACCGCATTTTCAACATGATTTTTGGGAGGCTTCTATTAAGCTTTGCGGCAAGAATGCGGTCCGCATAACAGGTTTGTGGTCGCATTCCTAATCGCATATTTGACACTTTTCTGGAAAACTTTATTCTCTACATTTTTGACACTTAAATCACTACCAAGGGTCCGAACCGCGGCGAGCTTGAAGAATTCTACGCATTCCTAACACATTATTCGGACCATGACACCACAGCTACTAGGTTTTATGCACAAAAATTTTACGGGGCCTTACATATGGGGACAACCAGTCCATCCCCAATATGACATCAAAATCCACCATGTCCAAAAGCAACAGATCAACACGGGTTTCAAGACCCCCAAATATAACTACGCACGAACAATGCACCCGGTCGACTACAATGGAGTCACCCACCGGTGTAGACACATAAACTGGAATATCCAGAGCATAGTTGGGCGCGGCCAAATATGGTGTAAAGTAGGAAGACACATATGAATATGTAGATCCAGGGTCAAATAATATTGAAGCACCTCTGCCACACACAAGAATGGTACCTGTAATCACGGCATCTGATGCCTCTGCCTCTGGCCTGGCTGGTAAAGCAAAGAATCGGGGATCTGCACCTCCCCTCTAAGCTACGTCTCTAGGACGGCCATCAACTGGCTGACCTCTACCTCTGGCTGGACGGTCTCCACCTCTACGGTCTCGACCTCCAGCTCTATAATCTCTACCCCCACCTCTGGCTGGCTGGGCAGGCTGAGGGTCAGTTGGAGCCTGAATCATGGGACGAGGGCCCCGCTGCTGAGTGTTGCCTGTCGCTCGAGGGCAGAACCTGACAAAATGACCTGGGTCACCACAACCGTAGCAACTACTAGGCTGATGGGCCTGCTGGCCCTGACGACCTGAATAGCCTCCACGAACACTCTGTAGAGGCTGAGCATTAATACGAGGCTGATCCGAATACTGCCCACGAAACCCACGATCACCTGGTCCACCCTGAGAAGCCTGAAGGGCGGAATGGAAAGCCTGGAAGACTGGCCCCTGTCAAAAGATTCTCTGCCACCAGAAGAAGAACCACTAAACCTGCCTGAATAACGAGGCCTCTTGTCTGAAGAATAACCATCTCCCCAAGCAAGAGCCATCTCAATTCTACGTGCTGCATTAGCTGCCTCCTGAAATGATATGTCACTCCCCACTCCCAGAGCCATCTGAAGTCTAATTGGCTGATTAAGCCCATCTATGAACATGCGGACCCTCTCCCGCTCTGTGGGAAGTATCACCACTGCATGACGAGCCAAATCAACAAATCTCGTCTCATACTGAGTGACCGTCATAGTGCCCTGCTGGAGGCGCTCAAACTACCTCCGAAGTGCATCCCGCTGAGTAGCAGGGAGAAACTTCTCCAGAAATAGCTTGCAAACTGATCCCATGATAAAGCCAGGGACCCTGCTGGTCGAGTCAAACAATAATCCCTCCACCAAGTCTTGGCGGATCCTGAAAGCCTGAATGTATAGAAGTCAACTCCATTGGACTCCACGATCCCTATATTCTTGAGAATCTCATGGCAACTGAATAAGAAATCCTGAGGATCGTCTGATGTGGCACCGCTGAAGGTAGTGGTAAGCAGTTTGGAGAACCGATCAAGTCTCCATAAAGAATCAGAAGTCATGGCCGTTCCAGCTACGGCCTGAGCTGTGGTACCTGACTGAGTGGCCACAGCTGGCTAAACCACTGTGGCCTGAGGCTGAGGAGCTACTGGCTCCCTAGTACGAGCAATAGGAGTCTGGGACCCTCCTCCAGCCTGAGAAGCGGCTGGTGCAACTGATAATAAGCCTGCTCTGGCAACGCTGTCCATAAATCCCGCTATCCCGACCAAAGCCTCCCGAAGATCCGGGGTAAATAAAGCCTCTCCTAGGACCTGAGCTGGGCCCACTAGAGCTGCTGGGACTGGAACCTCCTCGCCAATCTCAATATGAGGCTCCACCTCTAGAGTAGCTGCTGGGGGCTGAGCTCTGCCCCTACCATGGCCTCTGATACGGCCTCGGCCCCTGCTCTTCACGGGAGTTGCCTTGGGCTCGGGCTGCTGGTCAGTGGACGAAGAAGTGCGTGTCCTCACCATCTACGAAAGGACAGAATAGAAATTCAATCGGTAATTGAGGAACAAATCGCACGACAAGAAAGAACAAATGAGAGACTCTTTCCTAACTCAATTGACTCTGGACGACAAGTACAGACGTCTCCGTACCTACCTCTCAAACTCTACTAAGCTTGTTCGTGAGTGGTGAGACCTATGTAACCTAGAGCTCTGATACCAACGTGTCACGACCCGGATTTTCCCCCAACATCGGGATCGTGATGGCGCCTACTCGTGGTAGCAAGGCAAGCCTCTTTATTCACACTATCCTGTTTAACAATACTTCATACTCAAGTTAATAACCAAAATCATAATCTTAATTAAACAAGTGCGGAAGACTTTATAAAAATAGAAATAAATAGTTTCAAGGTATCTGATACTGAAATCCTCTACCCAAGACGTGGAGTCAGCAACTCACGAACTACTATTGAATACTACATATAAAAGTCTGAAAGAAATATAACATAATCTGTTTGTCTCAGAACAAAAAGACTACAGCTAGTAACATAAGTAAAGGGAGAGACGCCGGGCCTGCGGACGTCTGCAAGCTACCTCGGTCTTAAATATAATCAATTCCCACGCAAAAGATCTACTGCTGCTGCTCCTGATCGAAACCTGGACCTATGCAAAAACGCACAGAAGTGCAGTATCAGCACAACCGACCCCATGTGCTGGTAAGTGCCTGTCCTATCCCGGCGAAGTAGTGACAAGCCTAGGACCAGACACCCACATAAACTTGTGCAGTTCTATATATATGTATACCACAAGATAACGAGAAATAACCAAGTAATAACACAATAAGGAATATCTCAAAAGAACTCAATAATTAACAACAGTTAATAAGTCCACAAGGAAAACAAAGTATAATGGAAAAACAAGTAATATCAAGTCAAGGAATGGCAAGTAGTTGCACGGCATCACCCTTCGTGCTTTTACTCTCATCCTCACCAAATAAGCAAATAAAGTGCACGGCATCACCCTTCGTGCTTTTACTCTTATCCTCACATCCATGGTACGGCATGATCCTTCGTACATGGTTCAATAACAAGGCACGGCATGATCCTTCGTGCATAATCAATAACATGGCACGACATTAACCTTCGTGCATAATCAATAAAATATGGCACGGCATTAACCTTCGTGCATAAATAATAAATCAAGGCACGACATCACCCTTCGTGCATTATCACTCTTCCTCACCCAAATAACAATCACAATTAAGGGCAAAGAATGAAATAGTAAATCATGAACCGTCCCGGCAAGGGCAATCAATATCTCACTTCACAACAAGTCCCGACAAGGGAGAACAATAACAATTCTACAACCCGGCAAGTGTTCAACAATTTATCTTCAAATATGTCTTACAACAAGTATTAACAACGACTCACGGTCATGCTAGACGCCAGTGTATGGATGTTCGTCACCACAGCCCATACACCGCACTCGATCACATAACACATAGCACATAATCCTATTCCCTCAAGCTAGGATAGAACAAACACTTACCTCGAATATTTACGAACAATTCAATCCGTGGCAATGCCTTTTCCTTTCAAATTTGGCTCCAATCCAATCGTATCTATACACAATTGACTTAATATCATCAATACTACTCAACAAACTAATTCATAAGGCCAATTTTAACTTTTACAACATTCTGCCCAGAATAGTGAATTTCGACCCCGGGCCCACATGGTCGGAACTCGGGGTTCGGACCAAAATCCAGTTATCCATCCCCCCACGAGTTCAAGTATATGATTTGTTTCAAAATCGGACCTCGATTCGATATCCAATTACCCAATTCATGAAAAACCCTATATTCTACCAAAAACAAGAAATTCTACCATGAAAACCTTTGATTTCTATTGAAAAACATGTTTAATGTTGTTAGGAATTGAAAGAATTAAGTAAAAAGTGACTTACAATTGCTTTGAAGAAAAGGGAGTTCGTGAAAAATCGTCAATGGATGTTTTTGGGTTGTGAAATGTGAAAAATGAAGCTGGAAATCGTGATTTACGGGTCTCTATGTTCGCATTTGCGAACATGGGTTCGCAATTGCGAACCCCGACCAATTTCTGAAGTTTGAAAAATAAGTTAAGGATGGGAAGTTCGCATTTGCGAACTTTTGTTCGCATTTGCGAATTCGCATTTGCGAACTTTTGTTCGCATTTGCGAACCAAGGCACAAAACAGGGAAGTTCGCATTTGCGAACTTTTGTTCGCATTTGCGAATTTGAATTTGCCAACTTTTGTTCGCATTTGCGAATTAGCATTTGCTAACTTTTGTTCGCATTTGCGAATTCGCATTTGCTAACATTTGTTCGCATTTCCCAACTCTGCAGATCGGGTGCTGATAGCAACTTTCTAACATGAAAATTTGATCTCGTGGCCTATCCAAAATTCACCCGAGCCCTCGGGGCTCCAAACCAAACATGTACACGATATCAAAAATACATTACAAACTTGTTCGTGCGATCACATCGCCAATATCACATCGTTTTCATCAAATCAAGCCTCAAGTTCATGATTTTCATTCTTTTGGTTTTCAAAACTTTCAAACTTGGAACTCAAGGTCCAAAACATATCAAACGACATTCAAATGTCACCAAACTTTGTAGAAAGCACATATATAATATTTAAGACTTGTACCGGTCGTCGGAACCAAAATACAAGCCCGATACCAAGGTCAATTAATTTATTTTCCTTTAATAATTACATCAAAAATAATTTCACAGAAAAATTCATAACTTGGGCTCTAGGCCTCAGAATTCGACTCCGGACGCATGTCCAAGTCCCATATTTTCCTACGAACCTTTCGGGACCGTCCAATCTTAGGTCCAGGTCCGTTTACCAAAAATATTGACCGAAGTCAACTATATCAATATTAATATCATTTTTATCCAAATTTCTCATAGAATTCATATTTTCTATCACAAAATCTTTTCGGCTACATGCTCGGATCGTGCACATAAATTGAGGCAACATAGAATGAGGTTTTCAAGGCCTCAGATTAATAAAACAATGACAACTCGGAAAATTCTTGGATGTGAGGTCTCTTCATTGGTCTTTAATGCTCATAATCTCTTCTTGTGACGACCCAAAGGGTCATCACTTGTTTTATTAATCATTCCGAGCTTTTGAGGTCTTGAAAACCTCAATTATAGTTGCCTCGATTTGCGTGCACAGTCCGGGCACAAAGATGGAAATTGTTATGTTGAAATATGTGAAATATGTGAAAAAGTTGAAGAATTTTGATATTAATATTAATATGGTTGACTTTGGTCAACATTTTTGGTAAACGGACCCGGATCCGTGATTTGACGGTCTCAGAAAATCCGTAGAAAAATATGGAACTTGGGCATATGCCCGGAATTGAAATCCGAGGTCTAGAACCCCGGTAAAAGAATTTTTCTGTTAAATTGTTTTCCGAAAATGTTTAAGGAAAATGAAACTGAATTTTGATTAAAAAGTACTGGTATCGGGCTCGTATTTTGGTTCCGACGCCCGGTACAGGTCATATATATTGGTTAAGCGCTTCCTGTAAAGTTTGGTTGAAAACGGACGTCGTTTGACGTGTTTCGGCCTTAAATTGGAAAGTTTGGAAATTATGGAATTTTAAAGAATTCTTGAGTTTTAAGGCTCAATTCATTGATTTTGATGTTATTTTAGCGATTTGATCGCGCGAGCAAGTTCGTATGATGTTTTTGAGTTAGTGTCATATTTGGTTTGGAGCCCCGAGGGCTCGGGAGTGTTTCGGAGGTGGTTCGGGGTATTTTTGGACTTAGAAAACTGGCAGATTTTCTGCAATTTTTACACAGACATTTTACTCTACGCGATCGCGGCCTTGTACACGCGATCGCACTACCTTGTCACATTACTCAACGCGATCGCAGCTGTCTGCACGCGATCGCGAAGCTTTCTGTCCTTCTTCAACGCGATCGCAGTCGTCTGCACGCGATCGCGTAGCTTTCCGTTTTCCTTCAACGCGATCGCGACCCTTTTCACGCGATCGCGTAGTACAAATGAGCCACCCAGCGAAATTCTTCTACGCGATCGCAACATTGTCCACGCGATCGCGTAGTGTTGAATATTTGCCTTCCGCGATCGCGACCCAATTCACGCGATCGCGTAGAACAAATTCGCTGCCCGGTGAATTTAATTCCAAAACAGAACAGAAACGGGATAAAAATCCCATTTCTGTTCAACTCTCTTCTCCACAACTCCTTGGACGATTTTTGAGCGATTCTTCATCAAACTTCTTGGGTAAGTGATTCTTAACTCGTTTTCTTCATTTTCCATCAATATTATTTGAATTCCTAAGCCTAATTAGGTGTAAATGGGTAGAAAAATTGAGAATTGAGTATAATAAGGGTTTTCAAGGAATTTGCGATCTAGAACTCGTTTTGGAGTCGAGCTTAAGAACAAATTGTATATTTGAACTCATGGAGGATTGGGTGAACTTATTTTGGTTCGAAACTTGAGTTTCGATTATGTGGGCCCGGGGTCGATTTTTACTATTCCGGGCAGAATGTTGTAAAAATCATATTTAACAATATGAACTAGTTTGTTAAGTAGAATTGATGATATGAAATCAATTGTGTATAGATACGGTTGGATTGGAGTCAAATTCGAAAGGAAAAGGCATTGCTACGGATTGAATCGTTCGTGAACTTTCGAGGTAAGTGTTTGTTCTATCCTAGTTTGTAGGAATATGAATTTAGTTATGAATAGATTGTTGAATAAGAGTTATTGGTGTTATACTGGTAATGAAGGTAAATTGTTGAAATTATTATAAATTATTGGTTTAAAACCGGTAATTATAAATATTGTTGATATAGAGATTATTGGCTAAATGCGGTAATATATATATTTTATGAATTGGGATCGTGTGGCGCGCCGACCACTTATATATATTTATGAATTGGGATCGTGTGGTACGCCGACCACAAAGTGACTTAAATCTTGGCATTGGCCATAGTTGCCGGTAGCCTATTGATATATTTGGGAGCGGGTGGTACGCCTACCACAAGATATAATTATTGATATATTTGGGAGCGGGTGGTACGCCTACCACAAGATATAATTATTGATATATTTGGGAGCGGGTGGTACGCCTACCACAAGATATAATTATTGATATATTTGGGAGCGGGTGGTACGCCTACCACAAGATATAATTACCGTGATAGTTGGGAGCGGGTGGTACGCCTACCACGAGATATGAAATGAGAGAGGAATTGAGACATGAAAGTAAGATTTATTCTGTTGATTAGATTATTCTGGATATCGTGAGTTATTGACTGTTATTTCAGAGCAGAGTATGTCCTTATAAATGTATTGTATATATATGTCTATATTGCAACTGTACAGGTTTAGGTGGGTGACTGGCCTTCGCCTTGTCACTAGTTCGCTGGGATAGGCCAGGCACTTACCAGCACATGGGGTCGGTTGTGCTGATACTACACTCTGCGCTCTTTTTGCGCGGATACAGGTTACGGACAGCAGCAGCGGCGGTAGCGACTTGTGGATTTTTCGACTACTGAGACTACGAGGTAGCCTTGCAGGCATCCGCAGGATCCGTTGTCTCTTCTATCTATGTTTTTCATTCTATTATCTCATATAATCGAGATAAACAGCTTGTATTTTCTTTCGGACAATTATGTGTATTATTCTTAGAAGTTCGTGAGTATTGTGACACCAGTCTTGGGTAGTGTATCATGGTTGGGTTTTCTTTATCATATTTGACTAAGTCTTCCGCTAATTTTGATTATTCCGCTGTAATGTATATGTTTTAAATAAGAAATTGGTAATTAATGAGTATGTAATTAATATTTGGCTTGCCTAGCTTCCATTTAGTAGGCGCCATCATGACCTCGATGGTGGGAAATCCGGGTCGTGATAAGTTGGTATCAGAGCACTAGGTTGCACAGGTCTCACAACTCACGAACAACCTTAGTAGAGTCTGAAGGATCGGTACGGAGACGTCTGTATTTATCCTCCAGAGGCTACAGAGTTAGGAAAATATTCTCTTTATTCTTTCCAGTCGTGCGACTTGATCTTTTGAATGTTAATTGAACTTCTACTCTGTTCTTCCGCAGATGGTAAGGACACGTGCATCCTCATCTACCGACCAGCAGCCCGAGGTCCCAGCAGCGGCAGCTCCTGCTAGGGGTAGAGGCCGAGGTCGAGGCCGTCCTAGAGGACAATGTAGGGGCAGAGCTCAGCCCCGAGCAGCAGCATGAGTGGTAGAACCTCAGGTTCATATCGAGGAGGAAGTTCCAGCCCCAACAGCTCCAGTAGGCCCAGCTCAAGTCCCAGGAGGAGCTTTATTTTCACCGGATCTTCAGGATGCTTTGGTCCGGATAGCAGGTTTTATGGATCACATCACCAGAGCAGGTTTATTACCGGTAGCACCAGCCACTTCTCAGGCTGGAGGAGGTAATCAGACTCCTGCTACGCGCACTCCGGAGCCGGTGATTCCCCAGACTCAAGTTCCTGTGATTCAGCCAGTTGAGGCAGCTCGGCCTATTATTGCGACTCCGTCTAATGATGGTGCAGCCATGTCTGCTGACGCGTTGTGGAGATTGGACAGGTTTACCAAGCTGTTCACTACCACATTCAGTGGCACTCCTTCGGAGGATCCACAGGATTTCCTATACAGCTGCCACGAAGTTCTCCGTACTATGGGTATTGTGGAGACTAATGGTGTGGATTTTGCTACTTTTCGGTTATCCTGGTTCCGCCAAGACTTGGTGGAGAGATTATTGTCTAACCAGGCCGGCGGGATCGTCATCTTTGACTTGGGAGCGGTTTGCAGAATTATTCTTGGAGAAGTTCCTTCCAGCAACTCAGCGGGAGGTTATGCGCAGACAATTTGAGCGTCTTCATCAGGGTTCTATGTCTGTCACACAGTACGAGACTAGGTTCGTGGACCTGGCTCGTCATGCTATTATCATACTTCCCACAGATCGGGAAAGGGTGAGAAGGTTTATTGATGGCTTGAATCAGCCAATTCGGCTACAAATGGCTATGGGGGTAGGAATTGAAATCACTTTTCAGGAGGCGGCTAATGCAGCCCGTCGGATCGAGATGGCTCTGTCACAGGGAGCAAGACATGGATCAGATAAGAGATCTCGTAATTCGGGTAGATTCAGTGGTACCTCGTCTGGAGATAGAGATCTTCATGATAGAGGCCATCCTCGTAGGCCTTATCAGTCAGCTCTTCAGGTTTCTCACGATGCTTCTGGTGATCGTAATTCTCGGCCACGCTACTCTGATCAGCAGCCTATCAGTGCACCACCACTTCGCCATTTTCAGCGGCCGAGGGCTTGTTTTACGTGCGGTGATCTTAGGCACATTGCAAGGTATTGCCCTCGAGCTTCTGACAGATCTCACCAGCAGGGTTCTCGTGCCATGATTCGGGCCCCAGTTCCCTCACAGCCTGCCCAGCCAGCTAGAGGCGGAGGTAGAGGACATAGAGGTGGAGGTAGAGGTCATAGAGGTGGAGCTCAGACCGATAGAGGTAGAGACCAGCCAGCAGCTGATCGTCCTAGAGATACTACTCAGGGTGGTGGGGCACAGCCCCGATGTTATGCACTTCCCGCCAGACCAGAGGCTGAGTCTTCTGATGCCGTCATTACATGTATTATTTTGGTTTGTGATAGAAAGGCATCAGCATTATTTGACCCTGGATCTACATATTCGTATGTGTCTTCCTATTTTGCACCATACTTGATTCAGCCCAGTGATCCACTGAGTGTTCCTGTTCATGTGTCTACACCAGTAGGCAACTCTATTGTGGTTGATCGAGTTCATCGGTCATGTATTATAGTAATTGGGGGTCTCGAGACCCGTGCTGATTTATTACTCCTAAATATGGTGGACTTCGATATTATACTAGGCATGGACTGGCTATCTCCGTATCATGCTATTTTAGATTGCCATGCCAAGACCTGTGACTTTAGCTCTGCCGAATTCGCCTCGTATAGAGTGGAAAGGAATTTCAGGTCATACTAGCCGTAATGTTATTTATTATGTTAAAGCTCAGCGTATGGTTGGAAAGGGATGCTTGGCTTATTTGGCCTATGTCCGTGATTCTAGTGCTGAAGTTCCTTCTATTGACTCTGTGCCTGTGGTTTGCGAATTTCCTGAAGTATTTCCTTCAAACTTGTCAGGTATGCCGCCCGATAGGGACATTGATTTTTGCATTGACTTGGCTCCAGGCACTTAGCCCATTTCCATTCCCCCATACCGTATGGCTCCGCCAGAGTTAAAAGAATTGAAGGAACGGTTGCAGGATTTACTTGAAAAGGGTTTCATTAGGCCCAGTGTTTCGCCGTGGGGTGCACCTGTATTATTTGTAAAGAAGAAAGATGGTTCGATGAGAATGTGCATTGACTATCGACAATTAAACAAGGTGACTATCAAAAATAAATATTCACTTCCGCAAATTGATGATTTATTTGACCAGCTTCAGGATGCCAAGGTATTTTCGAAATATAGATTTGAGATCTGGCTATCATCAGCTGAAGATTAGGGCATCCGATGTCCCTAAGACAGCGTTCCGCACTCGGTATGGACATTATGAATTTCTGGTCATGTCTTTTGGGTTGACAAATGCTCCAGCGACTTTTATGGAATTAATGAATCGGGTGTTCCGGCCTTATTTAGACTTGTTTGTAATAGTCTTCATTGATGACATATTAATATATTCCCGCAGTCAGGAGGAGCATGCGCAACATCTCAGAGTGGCCTTACAGACTCTGAAAGATAGTCAGCTATATGCAAAATTTTCAAAGTGTGAATTTTGGCTAAGTTCAGTTGCATTCCTGGGTCATATTGTGACGGCAGCAGGTATTCAGGTTGATCCGAAGAAAATTGAGGCAGTCAAGAGCTGGCCTAGACCGACATCAGCCACGGATATTCGGAGTTTCTTGGGGTTAGCGGGCTATTATCGCCGATTCGTAGAAGGATTTTCGTCTATTGCAACCCCACTGACCAGATTGACCCGGAAGGGTGTTCAATTTGAATGGTCCGATGAATGTGAGGCGAGCTTTCAAAAGCTCAAGACAACCTTGACCACAACACCGGTATTGGTTTTACCCACAGGTACGGGACCTTATACTGTTTATTGTGATGCTTCCCGTATTGGGCTTGGTGCAGTGTTAATGCGGGATGGCAAGGTTATTGCCTATGCTTCGAGGCAGTTGAAGATTCATGAGAAGAACTATCCAGTGCATGATCTAGAATTGGCGGCGATTATTCACGCATTGAAGATCCGGAGGCATTATTTGTATGGTGTAGCATGTGAAGTATACACCGATCATAAGAGTCTTCAGTATTTGTTTAAGCAGAAAGAGTTGAATATGAGGGAGAGAAGGTGGCTAGAGTTGCTAAAAGACTATGATGTTACTATTTTATATCACCCAGGTAAGGCCAGTGTGGTGGCCGATGCATTGAGTAGAAAGTCTGCCAGCATGGGTAGTCTTGCATATATTCCGGTCAGTCAGAGACCATTAGCTATAGATGTCCAGGCCTTAGCTAACCGGTTCGTGAGATTAGACATTTCTGAGCCTAGTAGGGTGTTAGCCTGCACGATCGCTCGTTCTTCTTTATTAGAGCGTATCCGTGAGAGGCAATTTGATGATCCTCATTTTCGTGAGTTGAGAGATACAGTACAGCGGGGAGGTGCCACACAGGTAAATCTAGATGATGATGGGATATTGAAATTGCAAGGTCGAGTTTGTGTGCCCAATGTCGAGGGGATTCGAGAGTTAATCTTAGCAGAGGCCCACAGTTCGCGGTATTCTATTCACCCAAGCACCGCGAAGATGTACCAGGACTTACGGCAGCACTATTGGTGGCGCAGAATGAAGAAAGATATCGTTGCGTATGTCGCTCGGTGTCTAAATTGTCGGCAGGTGAAATATGAGCACCAGAGACCTGGTGGTGTATTCCAGAGGATTGAAATTCCCGAGTGGAAATGGGAGCGGATCACTATGGATTTCGTTACTGGACTTCCTTTGACTCGGAGGAAATTTGATGCTATTTGGGTCATTGTTGATAGGCTGACCAAGTCAGCACACTTTATTCCAGAATCCGTCTCCTACTCGTCGGAGAGGTTAGCGAGGGTGTACATTAGAGAGATTGTTCGTCTCCATGGAGTGCCAGTATCTATTATCTCTGATCGGGGTACGCAGTTTACCTCGCGTTTCTGGAGAGCGGTCCAGCAGGAGTTAGGCACTCAGGTTCAGTTGAGTACAGCATTTCATCCTCATACGGATGGCCAGTCTGAGAGGACTATTCAGATTCTAGAGGACATGCTTCGAGCCTGTGTTATTGATTTCGGAGGCTCGTGGGACCAGTTTCTGCCATTAGCAGAGTTCGCCTACAATAACAGTTACCAATCTAGCATCCAGATGGCTCCGTATGAGGCGTTGTATGGTAGGCGATGTCGATCACCGGTTGGATGGTTTGAACCGGGAGAGGCTCGGTTGTTAGGTACAGACTTAGTTCAGGAGGCCTTGGATAAGGTCAAGACTATTCAGGAGAGATTGCGTTCAGCTCAGTCCAGGCAGAAGACTTATGCGGATCGTAAGGTTCGAGATGTATATTTCATGGTTGGCGAACGAGTATTGCTCCGAGTGTCGCCTATGAAGGGTGTGATGAGGTTCGGGAAGAAGGGCAAGCTCAGCTCCTATGTATATTGGTCCATTTGAGATTCTAGACAGAGTGGGAGGGGTGGCTTACAGATTGGCTTTGCCGCCTAGCTTATCAGCCGTGCATCCGGTTTTTCATGTATCTATGCTTCGGAGATACCACGGCGATCCCACACATGTGTTAGACTTCAAGTACTGTCCAATTGGACAATGATCTATCTTACGAGGAGGAGCCGGTATCCATTCTAGACCGGCAGGTTCGACAGTTGAGGTCGAAGAGTTATCCTTCTGTGCGTGTTCAGTGGAGAGGTCAGCCTCCTGAGGCATCGACCTGGGAGTCCGAGTCTGATATGCGGAGCCGCTACCCACATTTGTTTCCTGACTCGGGTACTTCTTTCTTTTGTCCGTTCGAGGACGAACGGTTGTTTTAGAGGTGGAGATTGTGACGACCCAAAGGGTCATCACTTGTTTTATTAATCATTCCGAGCTTTTGAGGTCTTGAAAACCTTAATTATAGTTGCCTCGATTTGCGTGCACAGAGTCCGGGCACAAAGTTGGAAATTTTTATGTTGAAATATGTGAAATATGTGAAAAAGTTGAAGAATTTTGATATTAATATTGATATGGTTGACTTTGGTCAACATTTTTGGTAAACGGACCCGGATCCGTGATTTGACGGTCTCAGAAAATCCGCAGTAAAATATGGAACTTGGGTGTATGCCCGGAATTGAAATCCGAGGTCTAGAACCCCGGTAAAAGAACTTTCTCTGTTAAATTGTTTTTTGAAAATGTTTAAGGAAAATGAAACTGAATTTTGATTAAAAAGTACTGGTATCGGGCTCGTATTTTGGTTCCGACACCCGGTACAGGTCATATATATTGGTTAAGCGCTTCTTGTAAAGTTTGGTTGAAAACGGACGTCGTTTGACGTGTTTCGGCCTTAAATTGGAAAGTTTGGAAATTATGGAATTTTAAAGAATTCTTGAGTTTTAAGGCTCAATTCATTGATTTTGATGTTATTTTAGCGATTTGATCTCGCGAGCAAGTTCGTATGATGTTTTTGAGTTAGTGTACATATTTGGTTTGGAGCCCCGAGGGCTCGGGAGTGTTTCGGAGGTGGTTCGGGGTGTTTTTGGACTTAGAAAACTGGCAGATTTTCTGCAATTTTTACACAGATATTTTACTCTACGCGATCGCGGCCTTGTACACGCGATCGCACTGCCTTGTCACATTACTCAACGCGATCGCAGCTGTCTGCACGCGATCGCGAAGCTTTCTGTCCTTCTTCAACGCGATCGCAGCCGTCCGCACGCGATCGCGTAGCTTTCCGTTTTCCTTCAACGCGATCGCGACCCTTTTCACGCGATCGCGTAGTACAAATGAGCCACCCAGCGAAATTCTTCTACGCGATCGCAGCATTGTCCACGCGATCGCGTAGTGTTGAATATTTGCCTTCCGCGATCGCGACCTAATTCAGGCGATCGCGTAGAATAAATTCGCTGCCCAGTGAATTTAATTCCAAAACAGAACAGAAACGGGATAAAAATCCCATTTCTGTTCAACTCTCTTCTCCACAGCTCCTTGGACGATTTTTGAGCGATTCTTCATCAAACTTCTTGGGTAAGTGATTCTTAACTCGTTTTCTTCATTTTCCATCAATATTATTTGAATTCCTAAGCCTAATTAGGTGTAAATGGGTAGAAAATTTGAGAATTGAGTATAATAAGGGTTTTCAAAGAATTTGCGATCTAGAACTCGTTTTGGAGTCGAGCTTAAGAACAAATTGTATATTTGAACTCATGGAGGATTGGGTGAACTTATTTTGGTTCGAAACTTGAGTTTCGATTATGTGGGCCCGGGGTCGATTTTTACTATTCCGGGGCAGAATGTTGTAAAAATCATATTTAGCAATATGAACTAGTTTGTTAAGTAGAATTGATGATATGAAATCAATTGTGTATAGATACGGTTGGATTGGAGTCAAATTCGAAAGGAAAAGGCATTGCTACGGATTGAATCGTTCGTGAACTTTCGAGGTAAGTGTTTGTTCTATCCTAGTTTGTAGGAATATGAATTTAGTTATGAATAGATTGTTGAATAAGAGTTATTGGTGTTATACCGGTAATGAAGGTAAATTGTTGAAATTATTATAAATTATTGGTTTAAAACCGGTAATTATAAATATTGTTGATATAGAGATTATTGGCTAAATGCCGGTAATATATATATTTTATGAATTGGGATCGTGTGGCGCGCCGACCACTTATATATATTTATGAATTGGGATCGTGTGGTACGCCGACCACAAAGTGACTTAAATCTTGGCATTGGCCATAGTTGCCGGTAGCCTATTGATATATTTGGGAGCGGGTGGTACGCCTACCACAAGATATAATTATTGATATATTTGGGAGCGGGTGGTACGCCTACCACAAGATATAATTATTGATATATTTGGGAGCGGGTGGTACGCCTACCACAAGATATAATTACTATGATATTTGGGAGCGGGTGGTACGCCTACCACGAGATATGAATTACTGTGATAGTTGGGAGCGGGTGGTACGCCTACCACGAGATATGAAATGAGAGAGGAATTGAGATATGAAAGTAAGATTTATTATGTTGATTAGATTATTCTGGATATCGTGAGTTATTGACTGTTATTTCAGAGCAGAGTATTTCCTTATAAATGTATTGTATATATATGTCTATATTGCAACCGTACAGGTTTAGGTGGGTGACTGGCCTTAGCCTTGTCACTAGTTTGCTGGGATAGGCCAGACACTTACCAGCACATGGGGTCGGTTGTGCTGATACTACACTCTGCGCTCTTTTTGCGCAGATACAGGTTACGGACAGCAGCAACGACAGTAGCGACTTGTGGATTTTTCGACTACTGAGACTACGAGGTAGCCTTGCAGGCGTCCGCAAGACCCGTTGTCTCTTCTATCTATGTTTTTCATTCTATTATCTCATATAATCGAGATAAACAGCTTGTATTTTCTTTCGGACAATTATGTGTATTATTCTTAGAAGTTCGTGAGTATTGTGACACCAGTCTTGGGTAGTGTATCATGGTTGGGTTTTCTTTATCATATTTGACTAAGTCTTCCGCTAATTTTGATTATTCCGCTGTAATGTATATGTTTTAGATAAGAAATTGGTAATTAATGGAGATGTAATTAATATTTGGCTTGCCTAGCTTCCATTTAGTAGGCGCCATCATGACCTCGATGGTGGGAAATCCGGGTCGTGATAAGTTGGTATCAGAGCACTAGGTTGCACAGGTCTCACAACTCACGAACAACCTTAGTAGAGTCTGAAGGATCGGTACGGAGACGTCTGTATTTATCCTCCAGAGGCTACGGAGTTAGGAAAATATTCCCTTTATTCTTTCCAGTCGTGCGACTTGATCTTTTGAATGTTAATTGAACTTCTACTCGGTTCTTCCGCAGATGGTAAGGACACGTGCATCCTCATCTACTGACCAACAGCCCGAGGTCCCAGCAGCGGCAGCTTCTGCTAGGGGTAGAGGTCGAGGCCGAGGTCGAGGCCGTCCTAGAGGACAAGGTAGGGGCAGAGCTCAACTCCGGGCAATAGTCCTAGAGCTGAAGCCTCATATTGAGTATGAGGAGGAGGTTCTAGCTCCAGCAGCTCCGGTGGGCCCAGCTCAAGTCCCGGGAGAGGTCATGGTCACCCAGATCTTCAGGACGCTTTCGTCAGACTGGCAGGCTTTATGGAGAGTGTCACTAGAGCGGTTTTACTTCCAGAAGCAACGATCACTTCTCAGGCTGGAGGAGGTAATCAGACTCCTGCTACGCGCACTCCGGAGCCAGTAATTCCCCAGGCGCAAGATCTTGTGATTCAGCCAGTTGAGGCAACTCGACCTATTATTACGACTCCGTCTAATGATGGTGCAGCCATGTCTGCCTGACGCGTTGTGGAGATTGGACAGGTTTACCAAGCTGTTCACTACCACATTCAGTGGCACTCCTTCAGAGGATCCACGGGATTTCCTATACAGCTGCCACGAAGTTCTCCGTACTATGGGTATTGTGGAGACTAATGGTGTGGATTTTGCTACTTTTCGGTTATCCTGGTTCCGCCAAGACTTGGTGGAGAGATTATTGTCTAACCAGGCCGGCGGGATCGTCATCTTTGACTTGGGAGCGGTTTGCAGAATTATTCTTGGAGAAGTTCCTTCCAGCAACTCAGCGGGAGGTTATGCGCAGACAATTTGAGCGTCTTCATCAGGGTTCTATGTCTGTCACACAGTACGAGACTAGGTTCGTGGACCTGGCTCGTCATGCTATTATCATACTTCCCACAGATCGGGAGAGAGTGAGGAGGTTTATTGATGGCTTAAATCAGCCAATTCGGCTACAGATGGCTATGGGGGCAGGAACTGAAATCACTTTTCAGGAGGCGGCTAATACAGCCCGCCGGATCGAGATGGCTCTGTCACGGGGAGCGAGACATGGATCGGATAAGAGATCTCATAATTCGGGTAGATTCAGTGGTACCTCGTCTGGAGATAGAGATTTTTATGATAGAGGCCATCCTCTTAGGCCTTATCAGTCAGCTCTTCAGGTTTCTCATGATGCTTCAGGTGATCGTAATTCTCTCAGCCACGCTACTCTGATCAGCAGCCTATCAGTGCACCACCACTTCGCCATTTTCAGCGGCCGAGGGCTTGTTTTACGTGCGGTGATCTTAGGCACATTGCAAGGTATTGCCCTCGAGCTTCGGACAGATCTCACCAGCAGGGTTCTCGTGCCATGATTCAGGCCCCAGTTCCCTCACAGCCTGCCCAACCGGCTAGAGGCGGAGGTAGAGGACATAGAGGTGGAGGTAGAGGTCATAGAGGTGGAGCTCAAACCGATAGAGGTAGAGACCAGCCAGCAGCTGATCGTCCTAGAGATACTGCTCAGGGTGGTGGGGCACAGCCCCGATGTTATGCACTTCCCGCCAGACCAGAGGCTGAGTCTTCTGATGTCGTCATTACAGGTATTATTTTGGTTTGTGATAGAAAGGCATCAGCATTATTTGACCCTGGATCTACATATTCGTATGTGTCTTCCTATTTTGCACCATACTTGATTCAGCCCAGTGATCCACTGAGTGTTCCTGTTCATGTGTCTACACCAGTAGGCAACTCTATTGTGGTTGATCGAGTTCATCGGTCATGTATTATAGTAATTGGGGGTCTCGAGACCCGTGCTGATTTATTACTCCTAAATATGGTGGACTTCGATATTATACTAGGCATGGACTGGCTATCTCCGTATCATGCTATTTTAGATTGCCATGCCAAGACTGTGACTTTAGCTCTGCCGAATTCGCCTCGTATAGAGTGGAAAGGAATTTCGGGTCATACTAGCCGTAATGTTATTTCTTATGTTAAAGCTCAGCGTATGGTTGGAAAGGGATGCTTGGCTTATTTGGCCTATGTCCGTGATTCTAGTGCTGAAGTTCCTTCTATTGACTCTGTGCCTGTGGTTTGCGAATTTCCTGAAGTATTTCCTTCAGACTTGCCAAGTATGCCGCCCGATAGGGACATTGATTTTTGCATTGACTTGGCTCCAGGCACTCAGCCCATTTCCATTCCCCCATACCGTATGGCTCCGCCAGAGTTAAAAGAATTGAAGGAACAGTTGCGGGATTTACTTGAAAAGGGTTTCATTAGACCCAGTGTTTCGCCGTGGGGTGCACCTGTATTATTTGTAAAGAAGAAAGATGGTTCGATGAGAATGTGCATTGACTATCGACAGTTAAACAAGGTGACTATCAAAAATAAATATTCACTTCCGCGAATTGATGATTTATTTGACCAGCTTCAGGGTGCCAAGGTATTTTTGAAGATAGATTTGAGATCTGGCTATCATCAGCTGAAGATTAGGGCATCTGATGTCCCTAAGACAGCGTTCCGCACTCGGTATGGACATTATGAATTTCTGGTCATGTCTTTTGGGTTGACAAATGCTCCAGCGACTTTTATGGAATTAATGAATCGGGTGTTCCGGCCTTATTTAGACTTGTTTGTAATAGTCTTCATTGATGACATATTAATATATTCCCGCAGTCAGGAGGAGCATGCACAACATCTCAGAGTGGCCTTACAGACTCTGAAAGATAGCCAGCTATATGCAAAATTTTCAAAGTGTGAATTTTGGCTAAGTTCGGTTGCATTCCTGGGTCATATTGTGACGGCAGCAGGTATTCAGGTTGATCCGAAGAAAATTGAGGCAGTCAAGAGCTGGCCTAGACCGACATCAGCCACGGATATTCGGAGTTTCTTGGGGTTAGCGGGCTATTATCGCCGATTCGTAGAAGGATTTTCGTCTATTGCAACCCCACCGACCAGATTGACCCAGAAGGGTGTTCAATTTGAATGGTCCGATGAATGTGAGGCGAGCTTTCAAAAGCTCAAGACAACCTTGACCACAAGCACCGGTATTGGTTTTACCCACAGGTACGGGACCTTATACTGTTTATTGTGATGCTTCCCGTATTGGGCTTGGTGCAGTGTTAATGCAGGATGGCAATGTTATTGCCTATGCTTCGAGGCAGTTGAAGATTCATGAGAAGAACTATCCAGTGCATGATCTAGAATTGGCGGCGATTATTCACGCATTGAAGATCTGGAGGCATTATTTGTATGGTGTGACATGCGAGGTGTACACTGATCACAAAAGCCTACAGTACTTGTTCAAGCAAAAGGAGTTGAATCTACGACAGCGGAGACGGTTAGAGTTGCTAAAAGACTATGATGTTACTATCTTATATCACCCAGGTAAGGCCAATGTGGTGGTCGATGCATTGAGTAGAAAGTATGCCAGCATGGGTAGCCTTGCATACATTTCGGTCAGTCAGAGACCATTAGCTCTAGATGTCCAGGCCTTAGCCAACCGGTTCGTGAGATTAGACATTTCTGAGCCTAGCAGGGTGTTAGCTTGCACGATCGCTCGTTCTTCTTTATTAGAGCGTATCCGTGAGAGGCAATTTGATGATCCTCATTTTCGTGAGTTGAGAGATACAGTACAACGGGGAGGTGCCACACAGGTAAATCTAGATGATGATGGGATATTAAAATTGCAGGGTCGAGTTTGTGTGCCCAATGTCGAGGGGATTCGAGAGTTAATCTTAGCAGAGTCCCACAGTTCGCGGTATTCTATTCACCCAGGCGCCGCGAAGATGTACCAGGACTTACGTCAGCACTATTGGTGGCGCAGAATGAAGAAAGATATCCTTGCGTATGTCTCTCGGTGTCTAAATTGTCAGCAGGTGAAATATGAGCACCAGAGACCTGGTGGTGTATTCGAGAGGATTGAAATTCCCGAGTGGAAATGGGAGCGGATCACTATGGATTTCGTTACTGGACTTCCTTTGACTCGGAGGAAATTTGATGCTATTTGGGTCATTGTTGATAGGCTGACCAAGTCAGCACACTTTATTCCAGAATCCGTCTCCTACTCGTCGGAGAGGTTAGCGAGGGTGTACATTAGAGAGATTGTTCGTCTCCATGGAGTGCCAGTATCTATTATCTCTGATCGGGGTACGCAGTTTACCTCGCGTTTCTGGAGAGCGGTCCAGCAGGAGTTAGGCACTCAGGTTTCAGTTGAGTACAGCATTTCATCCTCAGACGGATGGCCAGTCCGAGAGGACTATTCAGATTCTAGAGGACATGCTTCGAGCCCGTGTTATTGATTTCGGAGGCTCGTGGGACCAGTTTCTGCCATTAGCAGAGTTCGCCTACAATAACAGTTACCAATCTAGCATCCGGATGGCTCCGTATGAGGCGTTGTATGGTAGGCGATGTCGATCACCAGTTGGATGGTTTGAACCGGGAGAGGCTCGGTTGTTGGGTACAGACTTAGTTCAGGAGGCCTTGGATAAGGTCAAGACTATTCAGGAGAGATTGCGTTCAGCTCAGTCCAGGCAGAAGACTTATGCGGATCGTAAGGTTCGAGATGTAGATTTCATGGTTGGCGAACGAGTATTGCTCCGAGTGTCGCCTATGAAGGGTGTGATGAGGTTCGGGAAGAAGGGCAAGCTCAGCCCTAGGTATATTGGTCCATTTGAGATTCTAGACGAGTGGGAGGGGTGGCTTACAGACTAGCTCTGTCGCCTAGCTTATCAGCTGTGCATCCAGTTTTTCATGTATCTATGCTTCGGAGATACCACGGCGATCCCACATATGTGTTAGACTTCAGTACTGTCCAATTGGACAATGATCTATCTTACGAGGAGGAGCCGGTATCCATTCTAGACCGGCAGGTTCGACAGTTGAGGTCGAAGAGTTATCCTTCTGTGCGTGTTCAGTGGAGAGGTCAGCCTCCTGAGGCATCGACCTGGGAGTCCGAGTCTGATATGCGGAGCCGCTACCCACATTTGTTTCCTGACTCAGGTGCTTCTTTCTTTTGTCCGTTCGAGGACGAACGGTTGTTTTAGAGGTGGAGATTGTGACGACCCAAAGGGTCATCACTTGTTTTATTAATCATTCCGAGCTTTTGAGGTCTTGAAAACCTTAATTATAGTTGCCTCGATTTGCATGCACAGTCCGGGCACAAAGCTGGAAATTTTTATGTTGAAATATGTGAAATATGTGAAAAAGTAGAAGAATTTTGATATTAATATTGATATGGTTGACTTTGGTCAACATTTTTGGTAAACGGACCCGGATCCGTGATTTGACGGTCTCAGAAAATCCGTAGTAAAATATGGAACTTGGGTGTATGCCCGGAATTGAAATCCGAGGTCTAGAACCCCAATAAAAGAATTTTTCTATTAAATTGTTTTCTGAAAATGTTTAAGGAAAATGAAACTGAATTTTGATTAAAAAGTACTGGTATCGGGCTCGTATTTTGGTTCCGACGCCTGGTACAGGTCATATATATTGGTTAAGGGCTTCTTGTAAAGTTTGGTTGAAAACGGACGTCGTTTGACGTGTTTCGGCCTTAAATTGGAAAGTTTGGAAATTATGGAATTTTAAAGAATTCTTGAGTTTTAAGGCTCAATTCATTGATTTTGATGTTATTTTAGCGATTTGATCGCGCGAGCAAGTTCGTATGATGTTTTTGAGTTAGTGTACATATTTGGTTTGGAGCCCCGAGGGCTCGGGAGTGTTTCGGAGGTGGTTCGGGGTGTTTTTGGACTTAGAAAACTGGCAGATTTTCTGCAATTTTTACACAGACATTTTACTCTACGCGATCGCGGCCTTGTACACGCGATCGCACTGCCTTGACATTACTCAACGCGATCGCAGCTGTCTGCACGCGATCGCGAAGCTTTCTGTCCTTCTTCAACGCGATCGCAGCCGTCCGCACGCGATCGCGTAGCTTTCCGTTTTCCTTCAACGCGATCGCGACCCTTTTCACGCGATCGCGTAGTACAAATGAGCCACCCAGCGAAATTCTTCTACGCGATCGCAGCATTGTCCACGCGATCGCGTAGTGTTGAATATTTGCCTTCCGCGATCGCGACCCAATTCACGCGATCGCGTAGAACAAATTCGCTGCCCGGTGAATTTAATTCCAAAACAGAACAGAAACGGGATAAAAATCCCCATTTCTGTTCAACTCTCTTCTCCACAACTCCTTGGACGATTTTTGAGCGATTCTTCATCAAACTTCTTGGGTAAGTGATTCTTAACTCGTTTTCTTCATTTTCCATCAATATTATTTGAATTCCTAAGCCTAATTAGGTGTAAATGGGTAGAAAAATTGAGAATTGAGTATAATAAGGGTTTTCAAAGAATTTGCGATCTAGAACTCATTTTGGAGTCGAGCTTAAGAACAAATTGTATATTTGAACTCATGGAGGATTGGGTGAACTTATTTTGGTTCGAAACTTGAGTTTCGATTATGTGGGTCCGGGGTCGATTTTTACTATTCCGGGCAGAATGTTGTAAAAATCATATTTAGCAATATGAACTAGTTTGTTAAGTAGAATTGATGATATGAAATCAATTGTGTATAGATACGGTTGGATTGGAGTCAAATTCGAAAGGAAAAGGCATTGCTACGGATTGAATCGTTCGTGAACTTTCGAGGTAAGTGTTTGTTCTATCCTAGTTTGTAGGAATATGAATTTAGTTATGAATAGATTGTTGAATAAGAGTTATTGGTGTTATACCGGTAATGAAGGTAAATTGTTGAAATTATTATAAATTATTGGTTTAAAACCGGTAATTATAAATATTGTTGATATAGAGATTATTGGCTAAATGCGGTAATATATATATTTTATGAATTGGGATCGTGTGGCGCGCCGACCACTTATATATATTTATGAATTGGGATCGTGTGGTACGCCGACCACAAAGTGACTTAAATCTTGGCATTTGCCATAGTTGTCGGTAGCCTATTGATATATTTGGGAGCGGGTGGTACGCCTACCACAATATATAATTATTGATATATTTGGGAGCGGGTGGTACGCCTACCACAAGATATAATTATTGATATATTTGAGAGCGGGTGGTACGCCTACCACAAGATATAATTACTATGATATTTGGGAGCGGGTGGTACGCCTACCACAAGATATAATTACCTGTGATAGTTGGGAGCGGGTGGTACGCCTACCACGAGATATGAAATGAGAGAGGAATTGAGACATGAAAGTAAGATTTATTATGTTGATTAGATTATTCCGGATATCGTGAGTTATTGACGGTTATTTCAGAGCAGAGTATTTCCTTATAATGTATTATATATATATATATATATATATATATATTGCAACTGTACAGGTTTAGGTGGGTGACTGGCCTTAGCCTTGTCACTAGTTCGCTGGGATAGGCCAGGCACTTACCAGCACATGGGGTCGGTTGTGCCGATACTACACTCTGCGCTCTTTTTGCGCAGATACAAGGTTACGGACAGCAGCAACGACAGTAGCGACTTGTGGATTTTTCGACTACTGAGACTACGAGGTAGCCTTGCAGGCGTCCGCAGGACCCGTTGTCTCTTCTATTTATGTTTTTCATTCTATTATCTCATATAATCGAGATAAACAGCTTGTATTTTCTTTCAGACAATTATGTGTATTATTCTTAGAAGTTCGTGAGTATTGTGACACCAATCTTGGGTAGTGTATCATGGTTGGGTTTTCTTTATCATATTTGACTAAGTCTTCCGCTAATTTTGATTATTCCGCTGTAATGTATATGTTTTAAATAAGAAATTGGTAATTAATGGAGATGTAATTAATATTTGGCTTGCCTAGTTTCCATTTAGTAGGCGCCATCATGACCTCGATGGTGGGAAATCCGGGTCGTGACATTTATAATCTCCCCATTCAACAATTTCACATCAATGATTTTACAATTTTCTGGAACAACCAAAGCCAAACAACTTTCACAATCTCTCCTTTTTCCCTTTTCAACATTTTCACATCATTGATTTCACAATTTTCTCATATTTTCATTGCAATAGTGATTTTGATCAATTTCCATCCTTATTACCTCGGCCACCCTTATTACCTCGGCCACCCTTTTCACCACAACCCACACCTTATTAATTTGTGTTGCGGCGTGTAACTCGATCCCATCGAACAATCATAATTCACAAGCAACACAACAACAACAACAATTCACAAGGACAACAACAACAATTCTCAATAACAACAACAACAACAAATCTCAAGGACAACCACAATAATTCTCAAGCACGCGCAAAGTTCGCGCACTGTTCGCGCACTGTTCGCGCGAGTGACACCTGACAAGTAAAATGGTCATAACTTTCTGTATACACCTCCAAATGAATAATGGTTTGATGTGTTGGAAACTAGACTCAAAAGGGTTGTAATTTGATAGGTTGTTCATCACACAAATCCTTATATAGCTGGAGATATAATCATTCAAAGTGAGGTCTTGTGTGCACTCTTTTACAACTTTCGTCTAATATGAAATTTTCCAACTTGGCTTAGGCTTAGGCCTCTCCTTAGACCCCAATTAACTTATAACAAGACTTATACACTTATTACCACATCTAGATGTTATCCATTATATCATAAATCCTCATTGGCACACAAAATAATATAATTAAAATAATATAATTAACCTACCTAGGCACGTCGAAACATCAAATTACTTGGGAAAAAAAATTTTCGGGGCCTTATGATGATAGACTATAATTGCATATTTTAGTTGATTATTACACTTTAATTTACTGCACTTTAGTTGGGTTTGCATTTTAATCGTTAGTGTTTTGCACTAATTGTATGTTTTATGCATTGTAGGTGTGATTCCGAGCTATATAGATGTTATAAAATAAATTTATGTGATTTGAAGCTTTAAAGTCTGAGTAAAAGCTCAAGGAATTAAGCAGGTATCGTGTTCACGGGTCAAATTTGATAGGTGAGAACAAACCAAGACTCGATAAGGCATATTATGCACTGTCTATTAAGATAGACATAACTCTTTGCTCAGAACTCCATTTGGGCTCCACAATATATGGTTGAAAAGCTAACTCAAAGGGCTACAACTTTTATGTTTTATGTTTTGCGAAATTCCAAACGAAATAAGGTGAAAAATACCGTATATGAGAGAGCTTGTCTAGCCGCAGCCCTACAACATTTTGGCCGCGGCCACGCCGCTCCAGGCGTAAAAAGAATGTCCTATTTCGTCTGGGACAAGGTTATTTCGGCCCTACACTATTCTAAATTGTATAAAAGGGGTCCTAAACCTATATTGAAGGCAAGGGGGACATATTTTGGACACAAATTAGATCTAAGGAGGCAAGAATACATTGGGAGCAAGGCGGATAATTCTTCAACGAGTTCTTCCTTCTTCTTCCTATTTTTTCATTGTTGGTCATGCTTTTTAGTATTGTAGTTTTACATACTATTATAAATAGCCAATTCGTTTTCTAGAGTTTTGATGGAACCCGTTGAGGTTGATTTGGTTGTTATATTAATATTGTTTTGAATTGATTGTTTATCTCTATTTGTTCAGCTACGTTTTAATTTTAGTTAATTGAAAGAATCCTCAATTAGCCGTTCCTATTTATTATGTATCTGCTTTAGAGAGAGTGCATATTTAGGTAGTTGTTTGAACAACATCACTCTCGGAGTATAGACGAGAGTCATAGCCGAGGGTTTAGAGGTTGGATTAGAGATAACGATACCTCGGGTGCAATCCAAGTGAAATGTAATGTGAATCTAGCTAGCTTATATTGAGAGAGTGTATAGTAAATTATCATAATTGCTTGAGAAAGATTTATAATAGCTGGAGAATTCATGATTAATAGAGGCAACTAAGTCAAAGCTATAAGAAACATACAACTAATGAACTCAACAATTGGGAAAATAATAACTCTAGACCTCCTTAATTTAGTCGCCGAACCGTTGTCTCGTTAGTTGATAATTTTACCGTTTTATAGTATTTGTTGGTTAATTAGTTAGAAATATAAATCTCAATTTTTATAATTTAGAAATTATTTGAACTTATATTCTTTGCGATATTTAACAATTACAGCGAAACCTTAGTTTTCTGTGGGATTTGACTCTGGACTTTTAGATTGGATTATATTTGCACCGACCACTTATCCTTTTTAGGACTAAAGTTGGGCGTCATTAATTTAAATAAAAAAAATTAATCACTTATTATGGAGAAAAAAATAATGAATTAGCGCTTGAATTTACCCTCATTCCAAAGTTATATCCACCCGATTTGCAACTTGCCATTTGTAGGTGGTGTTATGTTGTTATTCGACTTGTTTTTACTCCTATAAGTCCGAACACTACAAGTCAGTCAACAGGGTCTGGTCCCATGAAAAGAGCATTAACCTACTTTTAACTTATAATTGCTATTTTTTTAAAAAAATCTTTTTCCTTCAAATCACAAATCACAAATTTTGTGATGTATCTTGTAGGTTGTAAACATGATACTTGAGATTTAGGAGGTAGGTTCTCAATAATAAGCGAAGAACAATAAAAATAATTCATAATAATCGAATAAAAGATGAGCACAATAGGCAAGTGCAGAAAAAGGATTTAAATTGTGACGACCTAATACTGTATTAGATTGAGACTGCACCTAACACTGCTGTTAGGTAAGCCCACAAGCGAAACTACTAATTATTTATTTATCTCTTTTCAACATATTTTTAATTATACTAAATTTCATGCAAGCGTGGTAAGTCTTTTTAAACAAAATATCAGTATCATAGATATATATAATTAATCAATATATACTCAAAAGTTCATAATTTAGCTATTAGAGTAGTTACCCAACCGAAATTAGAAGATTCCTAAAATTCACCCTTGGGCTCACGTGCTTGGGTTTTGGAAAATTTTGAAGATAAATATTACCCATAGCCTCGTGAACTTAAATATATAATTTTTACTTAATTCCATAACCAATTTCGTGGTCAAATCCCATTTTTACCAAAACCCTAGGTTCTTCTCAAAATCCCATTAATTTTACCATTTTCATGTTAAATCTACCGATGATTTACGTATTTAGCTAAAGAATTAATTGTGATCACTTGCGTCTAGATGTTGATGAGATCCCTCCACAAAATTCTATCACAAATGCCTAAGACCAAGTGGGAAATGAGAGAAGTAAAGCTAAGTCCCATAATAAAAAGCCTTTATTGCCCGAACGACTTTTGCACTTGCGACCAAAATAGTTGCACCCGCGGCTCCACTTCTGTAGAAAAATCCTCGCAGGTGCGGTCCTTGCCCATGCCGCCTCTCTTCGCTTCTGCGTACTGGCTTTCGTTTCTGCGGACTCGCTTCTAGGAAAATGCTGTCGCACCTACAACCCAAAGCCTCGCGAGCCTTCCTTTGCATCTGCGGCCCATTCATCGCAGAAGCAAATTTGCTTATGTGGACCACTGGCCACCCACTCCCAGGCCGCTTCTGCGATCACAGGCTCACTTCTGTGAGCTCGCACCTGCGGCCAAATCTGTGCATGTGCAAACGCTCCAGATCAGAAGTATAATTAGTTTAAGTTTCACCCAAGTCAAATTCCGAATCCGATTCCAATTCGTCTTATATCCGAGGCTCCTGGGTCCCCATCCAGTTTCACCCACACATCCAACAAAATAGTACGGACCCGCCCATATGATTGAAATACCAAAATAATATCTAGAATTACGAATCAGGTGTCAAAATGCATGAATGAAATCATGAAACTCAAAAACTTCTAAAAGCACTTCTGCCCGTCCGGTTCCTATAAAAACAACTCGAAATGATGCTGAATTTTACGGCAAGTCTTAAATCACCATACAAAACTATTCAAAGACACGGAGTCCAAAACGGACCTCGATAACACCAAAGTCTACTCCAAACCAAACTTAAAGAACTTGGAAAACCCTGAACATTCACTTGTCATCCGAAATTCGATTCGACCACACGCGCAACTCCAAAATCTTCATATGAACATATAGGGACCGTCAAATCCGAGTTCCGAAGCCATTTACTCAAAGCGTTGACTCAAGTCAAAGTTAACTGTTATAAGCTACTACTAAGTAACTAAGTGTTTCGATTTCAACCTGAACCCTTCCAAATCCGAACTAACCATTCCCGCGAGTCATAAAACAGTAGAAGCACATACGGGGAATCTTAATTAGGGGAACATGGATCTAAAAAAGTAAAATGACCGATCGGATCGTTACCTTAACAATTCATATTCTAGACCTTTGTGTACATAAACAAAGGACTTTTATTTACGAGTTTATTAATTGATGTTGCAACTATAAATAAGAGTGAAACGAAAAAACTACTAGTTTGCAGTTGTTGTCTACTCTTGTTTTTATTTTTTGTTTTTCCTTCAAGTGACAAATTAAATTTATTCTGATGTAGATTATAAACGCTAATACTTGAAATTTAGGAAATATGTTTTCAATAATAAATGAATTATGATAATACATAACAATAGAATAAAAGATGAGCACAAATACTGAGGGGCATATCTATGTATAGAGCATGGGGCACGTGAACTCAAGCTCAAAGTGTTTTATGGTACACATTATTATTTTGTAGTTATTTTTGCTTTTTCTTTTGTCTTCTATACTACTACTATTATTTTTCTTTTTCAGTGTAATTGTGATAATTTTTTTATTTTTATAAAGTAAAGATAAAGTCTGCGTATCCATTATGTCGATTACGTCCAGATTAGACCCAGTTTGTCCTTGTTGTCGACGACCCCGTTATTAGATCAAAATGCTTCCTTGTCACATTATGAAGTACAAGTGGATATTATTTCCGTCACTATCACTCCAATCCCAGCAAATTCCCATCACACACACAGCTTACAGCTAATTCATATGCACATTGTCAGTTGACAGCCCACCAAATACTGTCAATATTTCCATCTCATCTCTCTAACACAGTACTACTTCTCCCGACAATGTCTTAACTATTATGCAGCAGAGTGCTGACACTGACAACAAACGCCCACTTCTTTATTACTCTTTTAAATTTGCCTCGTACTTCCCCCTTCACTTACTCTCATGATTCTTCTTTCCTTTTACTTCTCTACCACTTATTACTATGTTACAGAAAGAGACAAATATAGTCTTTTCTTAACTTGATTTTACTTTCACTATAAACCACCTACTCTAAATCTTGAATCTCTTTTTTTTTTGGTTGTTGTAGAGCCTCCAAGAATTTATACAAAACACACCCTTTACATTTGTTTTGCTTTCTTTCTAATATTTTCTTTCAATTTGAGATCTGGGAACTTTATTTTGGATCAATGGAGGCTGCTGACATGAATAAGCCTGAGCAGGTGTTCAATTCTTTAGAGCCAGAATTCTCTGTTTCATCACCAGTGACTCGTCAAAAATCAGCTGCTGCTAAACAGATCATTGAGAATCATTACAAAAACTATCTTCAAGGCTTACAAGATCGCTTAGAAAGGTTCTTGTTTTTTTCTTTACTTACCTGCATTTACACAATATTGTAGTGTAGTTTATTTGTGTTGACATGGGGTTTGTTGTGTTTTTTTTTCAGGCGAAGAACGTTGCAGAGGAAGGCGCAAGAAGCACAGATACCGGATGATGAACAAGAGAAGATGCTGAGGAATTTGGAGAGGAGGGAGACTGAGTATATGAGATTGCAGAGGCATAAAGTTGGAATTGATGACTTTGAATTGCTGACTGTCATTGGTAAAGGTGCATTTGGTGAGGTACATTGTCTTTCTCACAACTCTATTTCACATAATGGTTTTCTATAATTCATGATGTAATTTTACTTAAAAGATGGTCGGATTATAATCGTATTAGATGTATAATAGAGCAGAATAGATATAGAGGATTCATACAGCCGAGCTTAATTGAAAATCGGGGCATAGCTCATTGGTTGATTGATTTAGTAGTTTAGTGCTGATTAGATGCCTGGATCAACAAATCAAATGAACCTGTTCAATCGGAGTAACTAAAAGTATGTCTTTGTTTTTCCTATAAGTGATTATTCAGGCTAAAGTTTGTACCATTGCAAGTACTTAAACATCAAAAACAAAAATTATCTAGGCTGAGTAACTTATGCTAGCCAAAACTTGTTACTTTGGACTAGTCGCGAGCAAAGAGATGTGTAACTTATTCATATGGACAGATATAGAAGATCTTAATTTGCATATCGTCCCACGCTGATCATCTCTATTGAGGAAGTTTAATTGATTAAACACAATGATAAATTAAGAGAGATCAGTTTACTGGTAAACTGAGCATCTCTGGAGAAATATCTGCATATCATCTCGTGATGCTATTTTAAGACTTTCGCTCTGACATGGCAGTGGAGAAGCAAACACGCATCTCCTGCTCGTACTGGTTGTTTCCACAATGTTTTCTGATGATATCAAATGGGATATCTACTCGGATACCTGATAGCTGATCTATCTGATCTATAAAACTGCATCAACTCCTTTTTTCCCCACGTGAATAGTGTGTGGCAAGAGTTTCTTTTGTGTTCTCATTTGTTCCAAGATTTATGTTTTTTTCCCTTGTAATGTTTGTCAAGAAGGAGGAACTCATTAATTGAGCATAAGCTATATGCCAGACATACGAGATTTATGCTTATCCTGAATGTGAACTTAAATGTCTTCAAACTCTACATTCAGTTAGAGCTCTATTGCCTTAGCATATTAAGACATAAAATTACGCAATGTTGAAATGTGGACACAGATCAAACAGATTTTACATGAAATGATTTTCTTACATGATCTGATTACTTAATGCAGGTTAGACTATGTCGATCCAAAAGTACTGGTGAAGTATTTGCCATGAAGAAATTGAAGAAATCGGAGATGCTTAGCCGGGGGCAGGTGAGAGATTGATGGTATTAGGAAAAAATGTTCTTATCGAAAGTTTATATAAGACTATTTGCAGAATCTGGCTGTAGAATTTACTAATCATCATGCTTCTTGTATGGCAGTAACGCTACATTTTAGTTAGTTAATTAGAGGAGCATAGTTAGGGTATATAAGGATATAATCTTCTAATAGATCCGTTTGAAACATCACTAAATATCATAGTGTAGAAGCTAAAAAAGGGCAGCCCGGTGCACAAAGCATCCCGCGTTCACGCAGGGTCTAGTGAAGGGCCGCACCCGAAGGAGGTGTAATGTAGGCAGCCTATTTTGATGCAAGCATGAGTGGCTGATGAATCTGTGACCTATAAGTCACATGGAGATAACTTGACTGTTGCTCCAAGGCTCCCCTTCAAAAATTAAATTGCACACATGGAGTAGGCTTAACTTATTGCAAATTTTTAAGACTAGACTAATCAATAGCAGAACCGGAAATAAATTAACAATATATGACCACAGATTTAGGAACATCGAGAGTGAGGTGCCCAAATTGGCTTAAGTCTTCTCCTTCTCATACCATTTAGTGTAACTGAACAAAAGAGTACAATATTAAGCTACAGATTTAGGTTTATGAATATCGTGTGTGCTACTGCAATAATCTATTTAAAAATTCTATGGTTAATTCCATGTCTATTAGTATGCTGATATAAATAAACTTCATGTGGTTATTCAGGTTGAGCATGTCAGATCTGAGAGGAATTTGCTAGTAGAGGTTGATAGTCGGTGCATAGTGAAACTCTTCTATTCTTTCCAAGATTCAGATTTCTTGTACCTTATAATGGAATATTTACCTGGTGGTGACATTATGACCTTACTAATGAGAGAAGATATTCTTTCTGAAGATGTTGCACGGTTCTATATGGCAGAAAGTATTTTAGCAATTCATTCTATTCATCAGCACAATTATGTGCACAGGTATCTGAACAATGCATCAATTGGCTTTTTCTGCAGTCTTTCATGATACATTTCGATGCACCATATTATATAAAAGTATCCGCAAATACATGCATCTATATTAGCTTTAGTAAGTGAGAGGACGAAGTTGTCTGTTTCCATGCTTTCTGTTGGTAAAGAATTTTCCGTTCCTATGGAGTATCATGGAAGTGAAAATTTCTCTTAAAGAAGTTACTATCCATTCAGAAAACATTTATATGTTTACCACAAGTTCCTCTCGAGGCCCTTTGTCCTCTCCACACACATACTCTCTCTCTCTCTCTCTCATCAGGCCTAGAGATCGTTGAACATAAGTTCATTATGCAAGGTTCAATTGAACATTTTGATGTGGATATGGATGCTACATTTTATGCCATTATCTGTTCTTGTATATATGCAAACATTAGCAGGCTTACTGTATGTTTCCAGTGTGCAGCTGATTCAGGAGTTATTTTGCTTACAGGGATATTAAGCCTGATAACCTTATACTGGACAAAAATGGACATCTAAAGCTTTCTGATTTCGGTTTATGTAAACCACTGGAAAACAAATACTCATCACTCTTGGAAGAGGAAGATCTGACAAACCAGGAGTCCATAAGTGTGACTGCTGTTAGTGATAGTGCTCCGTGGTTAATGCAAAAAGACCAATTACAACAATGGAAACGCAACCGCCGTGCCTTGGTATCCTCATTTTAGTACTACATTTTTCCATTATTGTGTCTGCATATGAGTTACCTGTATTTCAAATGCTTCTATTTGGTTTCTTCGTTGATTGGTTTAGCCATGGTAATCATTGAATATAATCAACAATAAGTGAAACTCTTTTGTAGGCATATTCTACTGTGGGAACTCTTGATTATATGGCACCTGAGGTTTTGTTGAAAAAAGGATATGGAATGGAATGCGATTGGTGGTCATTGGGGGCAATCTTGTATGAGATGCTTGTAGGTTATCCTCCCTTCTGTTCAGAAGATCCAAGAATGACATGTCGCAAGGTACTTCAATATTCTTTTGTATTTTATCATGAAAATAAGATAGTTCCTTTCACACAAAAAGACTGTAGAATGATCTACAACTTTCTTCAAGACAAACTTTTGTAAATAAAAATTCCGAAAAAGGCCATGGTTCAGAAACGATTGATTTCTCAATTCTTCGGACATTTTTTAAATAAAGAAATCTTTGAACCTATGTTGCTTGGACTCTCTGAAAATATTGCCGGGTGTGTGTCGGACATCTTTGAACATCTTTTTGGACAAGAGGAATGAGTTTCAAACCTGTCTCAGACATCCTATTAGCTTTTACAAGTATCCATCATCTTTGTATGATATATTTCTGTTTATGTATCAGATTATCAATTGGAGAGCATGCTTGAAATTCCCGGATGAACCAAAAGTACCAGATGAGGCTAAGGATCTGATCTGTCGTTTGTTGTGTGATGTTGAATCAAGATTGGGGACCAGAGGAGTGGAAGAAATAAAGGTAAATGCCACTAAATTCTAAAGAAAATGCATTAGGTCCAATTGACTGTGCAGACACTCTCTTCCAATAAAAAGGGCAGCCCGGTGCACTAAGCTCCAGCTATGTGCGGGGTCCAGGGAAGGACTGGACCACAAGGGTCTATTATACGCAGCCCTTCAAATAAATAAAAACGAAATATGCTTCTTGCTCTCTTTGAATTGTATTTGCTATTTCACTAATGGAATACATTTTCCCTCCTCTATCATCGTCGAGATTAGATAGTCTTTTCAAAGATCTAGTACACATTAGCATGCTCAGTGCTCATGTGTCCCCATGCTTGTGGTTATGTCTTCTTAACTTGCGAGTACGTTTTCAGGATCATCCTTGGTTCAAAGGAACTAAGTGGGATGTACTTTACGAAATGGAAGCTGCCTACAAGCCCATTGTTACTGGAGAACTAGACACTCAAAATTTCGAGAAGTTTCCTGAAGTGAGTATTTTTCCTTATAGAACGCTTATTGCATTAATTGACTTTCTAGGGAGGATTTATTAGTTATAAATCAACTCTCATGAAAGTGGAGTCAGTTAGGAGACAGCCTTTTGCCTCATGATCCATTAGCCATATATGAGTATAACATTTTCCCTATAATAATATATACTCTCTCTATATATATATATATATTGAATCTAGGGTATTTCCGAGTACTATCAACATATATCTCCCTTTTGGCTTCATATGAAGTCAATTATTTGCATTTTACTTCCATAAGCCGTTTGTTCTCAACATTTATCCGATTTTAATTCTCAAATTCCGGAGATCTCAGAATTTCATTGTCTTGCTCAGAGTGATACTCTCCTTTTATTTCAAAGCAGGTTTTTGTGAGATCTTCCTTAAACAACCTTTTTTCCCTTCACGTATGCTTACGTTTCACTTACAGGTAGAAGACACACAATCAACAGCGCCAAGAGTGGGACCCTGGCGAAAGGTAATGTTTACTTTTCACAATGCACTCTTACTTCACTCCCTCCCCTCAAACAAAAGAAAACACTGTAGAAAAGAAAACTGAAAGCTAGAATGTAATCATGAGCATAATACTGATTATCCAAATATTTTGGAAACTTTATGCTTGTCCAAGTGAGATCATATCAGTTACCTGTTGCAGTGATTCTTGAGAAGGGGTTAGTCATTAGTCATACCAAGAAATGATTTCTAACTTGTCGTATCCAACGTGCAGATGCTGACATCAAAAGATGCAAATTTTATTGGATATACTTTCAAGAAATCAGACATTCTTAAATCAGCTGGAACTTCAGGTGCCAACTTTCAGAATACTGCTGCCTTGAATTAAATTCCTCAATTTGTAGCTGTGACATATTAGTTAGAAACATGTGAGGTTCCTTATGACACTACTTTATTTGTGAAAGGCAATAAGGTAACTACTTAAATAAGCAAACCATCACCAATCCTTTTCACCCCCACGCCAAGAATAATAAACATGACACATGTTGTGTATCAGCATCAGATTTGCTCACTTGTCACAAAGGATCTCATAGTAGTCAAACTATTCCCATGCTTAGCTGTACCATCAGTGACATCATTTTACCTACGCTGCCTTTTGGCACAAATGTAATGCTTTTCAGGAGTAACACTGTCTCTATATTATTGATCTACCTCTAATTTCAAAGGCACATCTTCATCATGCAGGGATAGATACAAGTTCAAATGGATCGAAGCCTCCTCCATCTTTAGTGTCATTATTTGGTACGATAACTTTACATGATTTAACATACACTTGTTGCAGTTTGAACTATGAGATGAATGCTGCTGACCTAATTTTCTACCCAATCAGATGATCTTGAACTAGATAGTTTGGATTTAAAAACAAACAAGAGATTAAGGACTATATGAGGAATATCTCTGATGAACAGGTAGAAGAGAACTGTATGTATTTTGTTTGCAGCTCAATGGATTCTATAAGTGGGGATCACCATGGCTAGTTAATGTCTTCTGCATAGAATTCCTCAGTAACTTTTGCTAATATCTCATATAGACTACATTTTCATGACAAAATGGTACAAGCAATGGTATGGTAGTTTGATGTAATCTCTGAGGCACCCCTTTGAACTGCTATTACAGTCTTGATTTTTTTACAAATGGTAGTTAAGTGATGTTTATATCACCACTACACACTTCATAAGGGTGGTGTTATGTTGGCGGATGGAAGATGCAGATTTATCCCAAAACTCCTCTGAGTTATACCCTCCCTTTTGCTCTAAAGATTCTCTTTTACTCCTATTTCTATAAAAGTTGCTCAGCCTCCTATGACATCCATAAAAAGATTACATGTTATCTTGGAGTTCTATACAACCAGCTAAAACCTGATCATCTTTCCTGTTCTGTTTACGTGACAGGTCGTGTAGAGTTGCAAGATGCAACAAAGGAGGAAGACCAAAAGAGGAACAACTGACTTTGGTGTCTTGTTTGTAGAGGACGAGCAGCACGAATTTCTTTTGTACAAAAAGGAGAGAATATACAGTCGGCATTAATTTCTCACAGTTTTTGAGTTCCACTTTTGCTCCATCTGGCCTTCACCATGTAATGGTAAATGTATAGGCAAACTTATACATGGCTCAATTCAATCAAAAAACATTTATGGGAAATATCAATTTTACTTCAAATATTTTGGTTAATGTGATGTTGGATTCTTGAATTTACTTCTGGAGTTATAACTTGTTGGAAGATAGCTGCAAAATGTTGGGTACCTGGAGATCATAGATCAATGTCTATATTAATTTAAAAAACCAATCGATTTTTCTGTGGTAGTATAAGTTACTGAAGGTCCCAAAGTGGATCAAACTCACTATTGAGATATCGTTCCTATTATTGACATGCTGTAATGTCATCATGTAATGGCCATTCAGTGAAGCAGAGCAACCTATATAATAACTTACATATATATTCAGTTCTGGATGTACAATAATTGGAGGACCTGTAATAGAGATTGTGGTCAATTGGGGAAATAGTAGGCATAGCATATGGGGGACAGAATGGTGTCATATGGTTTCAACACAAAAATTAAAGGCCAGGGGATCTTGGGATGATTTTTCAAACCACAGAAGTTAGGTACAGTGTAAATACATCAATTTACAACATAACTGCACATTTGAACCGATATCTTCAGGAGGCCGAGCTTTTGAATTGCTGCTAGATTTTTGCAGAACTAGCTGGAGTACACATTTGAAGCCGCCAACAACTTTAATAGGCAAAGGCTCATTGAGATAGCCACACCTATGACAAACTTATTGCCCTCTATAATCTGCGATCCAGAAAGTGAGAATGAATTCAGTACTGTACATAAAACACCTCAGCATATGCAATAAATATTCTACAAGTATTTATTTACCCTTCTCAAACCAAGAAAAATGGAGCAGCGATAGTAAACAATGACAAGATGTTGTGAAACAGCAGAGATCATCATCTTGCCTTGGCCTGTGCTTTCTTTCTGCCCAGAAACATAAATATGCGTGGGAAGAAGGACTTCTTCTTTTTCTTTGGGATCCTCACTTCTGGAGATGAATCAGTTTCAGTGTTGGTTGTTTGAACGTATTCTTTTGGACTTGAGCTTTGATGAAGTAGAGCATCCTCTTGTGCACGTTCAGAAGCTTTTGATTCTTTACTCTCCCCAACACTCATTCTTGGGCTCCTTGTTTTGTTTACTGGTAGAACAGATATACCAGCTTTCCGTCTTTGCTCATGCTCCGCTCTCCATTTCCTCAGCTCTTGCTCTGCTGCCAATTTTCCTTCCTTGGCTTTCTCGGCCTTCTGCTGCGCGATTTCCAGTGCTTCCTTTCTTTCAGCCATCTCACGATTAACCTCCTCGAGCCTGTTTAGACTACTCAACTCTGATTCCTTGGCTACTTCTATTTGGGAGATAGCAGCAGTCACCCTCATGTTCGCTTGTTCCTCTGCCTCGTGGACCTGCTTGCTGAGTTCATAATACTCTTGAAGAGAAAGTGTTACTTCATCATTAGTGCTTCGGGTTGAGTCATTCTCTTGTAGAACAGTGATAGCTGCTAGTGCCAACTTCTCTGAAGCTTTTGCAGCCTCTATCTCTTTTTTAGCTGCAAGAAGTCTACTTTCCATGGTACTAGCTGCTGCCTTTGCTTGCTCTGCCTCTTCCTTCGCCTTCCTCAGCTCTTCACGAGCCATTTGAGCAAGTGACTTTGCGCGATCGGCCTCTTCTGCTGCCTCTTGCAGTTGATTGGGCAGCTCCACCATCTTTTCTCTTGCTTCTTTTTCCTTCGTCAGCAAAAGGGTAATCTCTGACTTTGTCCTGTTCAACTCAGCTTCAAGAGATGCAACAACAACTGCTGCCATTCCTTCTCTCTGTTGTACGGCAGCTAGTTCTGATTTTTCCTTTTCCAATTCAGCCTTCAATGAAGCAGCTGCCACCTTCAGGCATTCTATTTCAGCTGTTGCTTTCTCAATGTTGAGCTTCACTTCTTCAAGTTCCCTCTTAGCCGATGCCACTGCTGCTTGTATCTCAGAATGAGTTCTTTTCTCAGGCTCTAACAGCTCTACTTTCAAGTTCCCTTCTTCATCAGCCTCCTCTTTCAACTTTGATTCCATATAAGCTGCCAACTCAGCATTGAGATCTTGTAGCAAAGCTGAAGCAGTATCTAATTTTGCTTTAAGATCCTTTGCAGACAGAATTTGTTGGTTTAACCTCTCAAGCTCCTCTTCTGCTTGCTTCAATTCTTTCTCCCAGTTTAATGTATCTTGCTCTCTCGCCATAGCTGCTCCAATTCTGTGTTCCTCTGCCTCCAGATGTCCAGCGTGTGCAGCCTCCAAAGATTCCTTCGCGTTGATGAGCTCAATAGTCAAATCCTCCACTGTCTTGTCAACTTCTTTTGATGCTGAAACAGCTTCTTCTGCTTTTTTCTCGGCAACATCTTTTTCAGACACCAATAAAGCATAATCTTTACGGAGAACTTCTAATTCAGAATTCACATTTTTGAGCTCAGAAACTGCAGCTTCATGCCTGGCTCTGGCAACTTCAAGCTGTGCTTTGGCAGCAATACTAGCGCCATCAGCTATCCCTCGCTCCAACTCTTCTACCCTGAGCTGGGCAAGTTCTGAGTCCTGTTTTGCTTGTTGCTCTTCTGTTTGTGCTCTCTCTAGGTTGAGTTTTAACTCTTCTATGAGTCTCTTAGTGCTATCTAGTTCTTTCAGAACAAGCAGTTTTGCATCTTCTGCATCCTGCGCCTGTTTCTTATACAACGGGATCTCCTCCTGCACTTTTGCTAGCTCTTGCTCAACAAGATTCCGTCTCTGCACAAACAAAGAACAAAAAAAGCAAACTTTAAAAGTCAACAGTAAAATAACACCTGAGGAAGTAGTTTAATAGATGGCCACCAAGTTGCATGTTGACATAAAGTAGATACAAGTGCATATATAAGCTAAGGAGACACTATTTGTATCGCACAGTCACGTGGACTTACCAGAAAGAATGATACATAAAACAGAATCATAGTAATATAAATTTGTCTAAAAGACACCCATCTAATGCAAGCGATTTGGCTATCTAAATCAAGAATCAAATACTGTAATCTAAAGGGTTGGAGAGATTACCTCCATTGTCTGTTGCCGATGAGCCTTCCAGTCGACAATCCCTCCAAACTTTGAAACTGCCTGTTTCACAGATTCGATTGGTGCTGCTGTGTCGATTTGAACCTTGTTTATGTCAAAGTTTTCAGGATGCTTAGAATGGGCATTGGGTCCCGGGATCTTAATTTTGAGAGCGGAAGCCTTGGCTAGGGGCTGACCGATATTATCCGATGGCTGTACATGATTGTTATTTTCTGGTTTTGTCAGTTGGAGAGAAGAACTAGAAGGTGAATCATCAGCAGTTTGGGTACTACTAGGAGAATTATCTTGAAAATGAAGCTGCGAAGCGTTACTTGCTTCTGCTCCTGAGTGATTAGATTGAATATGTTCAGAAGATTCTTTTATATTTTCCTCATTTATGGCCAATGTATCTGAATTCCTAGTTAACAATGATGAAGCATCTCTCTCATCTTTTGGTTCATGACAAGTATCGTTTAGTTGATCGTGAACACTACCATTAGAACCAGTTGGTTTTGCATTTGATAAAGATGATGGACTGGGTTCATCAGATTTAATAGGAGAGGCTGAAATAAAAGTTTCTGTTGGATGAATCTCACTCTTTTCTGAAGACAAGCTGTGAGAAGCCTCTCCTACATGCTCCGAACCATCCGCAGCTAGCTCCTGAGTCTCGGATTTTGCATTTTCATTCGCATGTTGGCTGGTTTGAGTTGCACTATAAGATTGATCGTCGGTTGGAGGGGAAACTTCAGGTTTAAGAGAGGATTCTGGAGCATTTTGCTTGACATCTTTCGCATTTTCCATTTCCGAATAAGAGCTAAGGACAAACAAGTGGAGACCTTGAAATTGACAAATTAATCATAGAAAAAGTTAGGAGATATACAACCCTTCTAATTGATAAGTCGACCTTGGGTTTAATTCAACCCCAAAGTTAGCTCTTGAGGTCGTATAAGGAGACGGATGGCCTCTCCACCCACTAATGCGGGACTCAACACCCTCCCCACGCCCATGCCTCTCAACATTGGTAACTACAAATTGGGGTTGGTTTGGCTTTGGTACCATGACAAATGGATATAGGGCCTTAGGCAACCCCAAAAGCTAACTCATGAGGCGAGAATTGCCCAACATCATGTAAGGAGACAAATGGGCTCCTCCGCCCACCGATGCGGGGACTCAACACTAACAAACACCAGTTGAACTATAGAACTTGAAAATAGAAAAGACACAATCAATCAAGCTGATCAAGCTCCCTACAACAACTATAATCATCAGATTGAACCAAAAATGAGCAAGCTTATAAATTAAACAATGCTTAAAACAAGATTAGCCAATTCTGAAAGAGCTCATCGTTTATTAGCCTTCATAAAACTTGCACTTCTATGGGATTAATCTCAAGTTTCATATCATAAGGCAAACTATTGAACCATAAAACGGGGACCTCAGATACATCAATTAGTTTATGCCCACAAAATGAATTTACCAAATTCTGGATTTTTACCCCCAAACCTCAAGAAAAAAGAGAACCAACTTGGAACTCTTGAACAAATCCAAGCTAACCCAGATGTTGATAATATGCGAGTTGGAATCAAACCTCGAAAGCTTAAACATAATCATGTTTTGATTACGGATTAATAATTTTTTTTTTTTTTTTTACATATTTCAATATAATTAAGACGAAAAGATGTTGGAAAAAACGAACAGAAAAGAGAAAATAAAGAAGGAAAGGAACATACCGGAATCTTTGTTTGTGTGTGGATATATTCTCCAAAAAGGGAAATAAAAAGTAGTCCTATTTATTAATTAAATAAATATATAGTCCAAAATCCACTGCAAACAAAAAGAAATGACAATTTTGATCAAAAGATGCCAATAAAAGGAAAAAGAAGCAATAATAATGATAGGATGGGGCAACACAGGGGTGGAGCCTACCTCCTATGTAAAATACAAAATTTGAGATAAATTTGTATGAATGAATGAATCAAAAAGATATTATGTGTGGGTTGAAAAAAGGAATATGAAAAAGAAGAAGAAAAAGCGAGTTTATCAGCTCGCCTTTGTCTTCCTCCTCTCTCTTTTGTCTGTTTTTTCAGTTTTCACCCTCTCTCTTTCTATCTCTATATGTTGTTCAATATAAATAAACAATAACTAAAACAACCGTAGTTTGATTATAGTCCCTGTTTCAACGTTGTTTGTTAAGAACGACTTCCACTGGTCCGAACCGTTGATGGCAGTTATAAGTACGAGGCTGAATTACAATTGACTCCCCAAAGATGTAGGTGACTTGGAAATTTTTAATTGAAAACATATGGCATTTTCTATGACCTAAATGAACTCTAATTTTGACTATCGAGGGTATGGTAGGTAAACGAAAAATGAGTGGTCAAGAGGTTTGGTATCAATCTGTGTAATATGACTATTTTGAATGACAATAATTTTATGGTTATTGCTTTGACATTTCGTACCCGTAAAATTTTCGGTGGTATTTGGTTGTGTTGCTCACAAATGTATACACAAGTATACCAGTAATATAAGATTGTAAGTCCAAATATCGTACCAATAACTTGTGATTAAACTATTTATTAAATTAAACAAAGATAGTTAATTTATTCAAGCAAAATTTCAAAGATTATTAACTACAACAAAGTATAATTACTTTCTTTTAACTACTTTGATAACCCTAAAGTAATAACGTTATTGTTTGTAGAATAAGGATAGAAGTAATACATGCATAAAAAAATTGAAACAACTATTCATCTTAAAAGAAATGAACACTAACTTACTACTTCATTTAGGTAATTTTAACTTGCAATAAATTTATATTAAAATTATTACTTCAAAATACAGCTAGAAAGAGCGAAGACTAGGGGCCAAAAATGCTTATATAAGAACAATTGCTTTTTTTTTTTCAGTTCTTGATGAATCAAAGGAAAAAACAAAACGAGAGAGTTGCTCAAAAGCTATTTAAAATGCAGCCAATCTGCAAGTTTTAACTTCTTTTTTGTGCATATTTAAGAAACAATAAAAGAAAATGTGAAGATATTAAAAAGTAATACAAAAGATTATGTATCATATTTTGACCAATATTCTATTGACCTCACCAAATTTAAGACAATTAAAAATAATGTAGTAAGTTAGCTTGGTCATTTAATTTATTGAGTACTATCCACATCAATTATGAGCAGAGTCTTAATTTTTTCATCTTTTTTTCTTTGTGATTAATGTAATTTCTACAAAAATATATATGCATTCTAACAACAAATTGTATGTTCAAATCTCATGCTTCCATTATTGTGCATCCACCACTACTTCTAATATTTTTCAGTCTGATAGTTCAGTTAAAATAAATCAATATATCAATATAAGAATTATTCAATTATACTTACAAAAAAATAAACTCTAATCAAATATGAAAATTAAGAGATTATGATCTATTGTTTCTAATGAAAATCTACAGCAATACCATAAATGTAGACGACGGTTAATAGTGACCAAAATTTTTTTATAATAGTATTAACAAAAGTAGACCACAATCTATAGTTCCAAAAGAAAATCTATAGAAGCATCGATGTGGAACACAATGCATACTTATTGTGTTACCAATGGAAGACGTAAACCAAAAAATTTTAATTCTATGAATATAGTTGCTCAAATTTTTAATTCACCTGTGTTGTGTACAAAATAAAATCTAAAAAATAATCTAAATGGGCATAAAATTAAATATAATCTAAAATGGGATTATTTGATGAAAATCTTCTATCTGAAGCATATTTTTGTTGGGCCCGTGCTTAGCACGGGTCTCTAATATATATATATATATATATATATATATATATATATATATATATATATATATATATATATATATATATATATATATATATATATATATATATATATTGTGGTGCTTTATCGAGTTGTGTATGTACTTTTAGGATCGTTTTGGTAGTTCTCTGATAGGTGGATAATCCCAGTTACAAAGAAAACTCTACCGAAATTTTTGAAAACTTAAGGAGTTAGCTAAATTCAAAGCTATTGATATATTTCATAATGTGAAAAAGCAGAAGTTACTTAAGGATGACTAATGGGTGAACCTTGATCCTCATTCGAGGACGAATGATCCTAGGGGGGGGGGGGAATGTAAGTCCAAAATAAGTATTCATTTATATAATTAAGAAAAAAATTAATTTATTTTTTCAAAATTATCTTATGTACGTATTCCTAAAAAATCTTTTGCTGCTCACATTAAATTATGCTGCAACATCTAACTAAGGATAATTTAGTCACACTAACTATTTTTATCTAGAATTTAGTATTTCTTTAATGGGTATACCAAGACAAATTGGTTACTTATTGTGAACAACGGGGTAATATTTGTGTCCAAAAGCACCATATAAAAGAATTGGAAAGGCACCATAAGCAAGTATTGCACCGTAATTATTACTATTAGCTACTCCTACTATGATTTATTATTTTCATCATTATTATTCCAGGAAATTTGGACATGTCATTTTCAACTTTGCTTAAATGTCGTTTATGCATCCTAGAAAGGAGATGTGGTCAATTTTAAGAGTAAATAATGAAAAATCTTGCTGATAAGAATACGTAAAATTAAATCCTGCAGATTAGAATACATAAAATTTATAATTTCTACATGGATTCATGTCATGCACTAATATTTTAAATTATATTGTCTTCAGATTGATAATATTTAAACTCAAATAAATCCCGTTAATTATTGAATCCGAAGCTTCACTGCAAGAACTCTTTCATATACCTTGTAAAAACTCTCTTCTTTTTGTAGTGAACAGGTTGGGATAAAATTTAAACTCATTTCCTCCTCACGGCACTTCTTTTCAGTCTCAATTACACCAATTTTATGTACATTGAAAGGAAGAAATAAATAAGAATATATTTTGTGGCTAACTGAAACAAAATCATGAGATAGGGTAGTAATCAATTAGTAGACCTATTACTGGATAGTACTAAATAAACAGTGACTAATACTAATAGGATAATTAGCTACACAAATTGGGGTGGGGGTGGGGGGGTAACAGGTATCAAAATTTACATAAGAAAACTGTGACGACTAAACTCATCATGAGTGTCGTGCAAAAATAACTTTTTTCTAAGTGAAGTTGCCAAAATTTACTAGTTATTTTTAATTGAAATTGAAGTTATTTCTATAACCGTCAAAACGGGTCAGTCCAGTCCAATACAAATCGTTGGTTTTTAAATTTGGGTGTTAGGCCTACCCGGCCTGCCATATAATTGGACCTTAAAATGGCCAGCCTAACCTAGTCCTAAGAGGGCCACGGACGGGCCATCCCTTAATTTTTTTTTTAAAAAAGTAGTTCTTTAAATCCTCAAATAATTTTTCGTGATGTAGTAGATTAGTCATATAAATAACTTCTCTTTGGTTAGAGCGTACAATTTTATTTGATATTGATGAAGAATCTCACAATTGAAATGCAAATTATCTATATCTCTAGCTCTTCTCTTTTTAAAGTTACAAAAATATTTTCTTGATACTTTTCTTTCATCTATATCTCCTGCTCTTCTCCAGATCTTTTTTTTTTGTATTTAAAATTGATCCTTTCCTATACTAAAGAGCAGTTTAAATATTAATAATAAATTAAAGTATTACAAATTGATCAGTGGCCACTTAAAGTATATTTTCTTTTGAAAAAATATTATTATTGGCCACCTAAAAACTTTTGAGTTCGTTATTGATTAAGCGAAAGATATTGAAATTTTGTCATATTAAACGCATGTCAAAAAACTAATTTCTAGTTGATATGGAAGGATAAATGAACAATTTAGGGTTGGGGAATGAGGATTATAGTTAATAGCTTTTTTTTTTTTTTTTTATTTCACTTTAAAAAAAATATTTAATAGTTAATTAATTCGAGTTTAATTATTTTTTGGTCCAAGCCCAGCCTCGGTCAAGCTTCAAGGGGTAGAAGGCTGAATTGAGCCGGGCTGGTAAGCCTAAGTTTTAAATAGATTATAAAAAATTCTAGCCCAATTCTACCCAAATAGCAGACTGGATTGGACTGGCCTTACGGGTCAAGTCCATTTTAACGACTCTAGTTATTTCTAAGATCGACTATGTTTCTTTCATAATTTTGTGAAAAATATTTGGGACCGGTTTGTCTATAAATTTTTCTTTTTTTTTTTCTTTCAAAAATGTGTTTGTCCATCTTGTTTTGCAAGTTTTGGAAATTTTTCAAAAATTAGTTGAAATTTTCAATTTTTTCCCCACGCACAAAATTACAATAATTTTTCAAGTGTAGTACATGTCCAAACATAATTTTAAATTCCAAAAATCACTTTTTAACTTAATTCGAATATTACCTTTTTACCAAAATTATAATAGTAACTAGTGAATGTATTACCGCTTCGCGCGAATTATTAAATTTTATGAATATCAAAAAATTAAAATTTTTTTTTGTCTTCAAATTCAAAATTTTCAAGTTTTAACCAATTATATCCACATTGAGCTTTATACATTTTATATGATTTTCCATCACTTAGAGTTTTTAGTCTTTCAAAAATATCTGATTGTTGTATAATTAATATAAGTGAAAAAATACTTTTATTTTTCTCAAAAGAAAGTAAAGAAGGACAAGATCACAAGAATTTCAAGAAAAACTTCTTCCGTGCATATGTTTAACAAATTCAAGACATGGTTAGTTCGTTGTACATTTATTATGTGCATATAAATACTTAATTATATGAATCTGTTATGTAATTTTTGTCTTTTATTTCCATTTCTTTTACTTTTTAAACCTTTTTATCTTTAACTTTTTCCTTTTTTTTCTCCCCCCTTTCTTACTTCTCTACCCAATCATTTTCTTTAAAAATATCGAATCTTTTTTTCTTTCTTCAACATCCTAATAATAAAGATAACCAACCAAAAGATAATAATAATCAAGTCTTAACATAAACTATAAAAAAAATTAATAATAGTGGATAAAATATACTCCATTATAGGATATAATTATTATTTATGCATTGATTATCTAATTTAACTAGAGAATACGAAAAGAACCATTTTAATTAAAGAACAAATAGTTAGCAACTTGAAAAGCACCAGCATTTAATAATATTTCTTTTTTGATTATTGGACTTAAACAAATTTTCTTAGAATCCTTGTATTAATTTGATGCATGTCTTCTTCCTGCTGCTAGCCACTTCCTTATTTTACAATTTCATTTTACCTGTTGGTCATTTTAATGCTTCCCTAGTGAATTATGTTTGGTTGATGATTATTAGGTAACCATGAAGATGAATCTTTCCCTAGAACACTTATATACTCTTTTCGGTCCAAAATAAATAATTTTTTGGTCTTTTTCTTGCAGTCCAAAATAAGTGATCTTTTAGATTTCAAGAATAAATTAATTATTTTTTCCTACACAGTTCATGAAGTAAATAGTGTTGGAATATGTTTTAGTGGTGTTTACGTGAGATAGTAAAGGTTGATATGGTCAATTTTATTGCTAATTAATGCTAAATGGTGAATTTCTTAATCTGTGTGAAAACATCAAAAAAATTACTTATTTTGGACCGGAGGGAGTACAATTTTGCGATTGATGAACCACAACAGAAATAATTTTCCATCACAATCAACATTTTTTAATTGGACACCGAAACAATTACCAAGTGGAGCAATCCAAAAGACAACAATAATATCCAAGATAATATGCTGGAGAATTTTTCAACGCACATTTTAAGCTAAAATGGATGGATCATATCTTGATAGAACTAATGAGACTTATGTTATATTGTCCTTTTATCTCCTACCTTTGATGCATTAATACATATAAATAAAAATTAATTAAAGGGGAGAAGAGAAGAACCATAACGTTTGTTTTGAGAATTTAACATAGATTTTGTGGATTGAATGGAGAAGAAAAAAAAATCAAAAAAGTAGGAAAAAGATAAATATGAAAGCTGCCAAATAAGGATGCCACGTTAGTTGGCTAATTTCCAGCTTTATATAGATATATAGATAGATTTTTCTGTCCAAACGCCTACTTAGCAAAAATTTGAAATGTTTTAGGAGCCGTTTGGGCATAGGTCTTTTTTTATTTTTTTTCAAAAAAATATTTTCAAATCATGTTGGATGACTTTCAATAGTTTGAAAAAGTAGATTTTACCAGTTTTTCGAGTAAAATCTATTTCCTCGTGAAACTGCAATATTTTTCTAGTGAAATGTATATTCAAATATATTTTTAAATTTTAAATATTATTTTTTAACATAACTCCAAATACCTTCTTTTTTAAAAATCACAATAGTTATGTCCAAACGCCTACTTAATTGTTTCAAAACATTATTCTACTCACCAAATATTTACTTTAAAATCTTCATAAAAAAAAGAAAAGAAAAGTATGACTAATTGACTAGCCAAACACATCTTCAACATTCACAAAGAAAAAGAATTTCAACATTTATTTCCGATATTTTTTGGCACAAATTAGTCGGACCGCCGCACGTCCAAGTTGTTTTCCTGCAAATTCAACGTTTGGACCTTGAAGACAGTCTTACGTTGATTAGTTGAAGCTTTCCCTGAAAAAGAGCGGCGTTTCAACTGAGAAACGACCCGAACCCGTTGATTTCTTTCGGTCCTTATCGGCGACCGTATATATACACACAGCACAGTAGTATAAGCTTTTCTCAGTAAACTGACTTGCACAGTAAGTAGAGATTTTAATCAGAAACAAATGGAAAGCCTAACGCTTAAAGAAGAAGAAGCAGAAGAAGGTTTAGCAATTGCAGCTCTCGGCTCTCTCTTCAAACTTACCGAAGTTCATCTTACGTGAGCACTCTTTTTCCCCTCTTTTTTATTTTGAGTTTCTATAATTAGCTGTTAGGGCAAGTGATTTTCGAACTGCATTTTTGTTTGATTTTTACAGAGATTATTCGTCATGGCAAATGCAAGAAGAGCAGATTTGTCTGGAATCTGCGGTAAGTTCACTTGTCCTTTTTTGATTGTTCTACTGGGTATGTGCATAAAGAAAAGTAAAATCCCGCGTTAATTTCGAAACAAATATTGATAAGTACCGAACTATCTCTCTTTAGGCGCACGATAGTTTGCCCTTTCTAACATGCGAGCCGAGTAAGAACACCAATAAATCTCCGGCTCCAAATTGGAGAAACGAGCTTAATAATCCGCTGTGTGCTGAAGGAAGGCCGATTTCAGGATGTATTAAGCTCAATTCTAACAATGCAAAGACAAATCTCGAAAATAGGGTTGTTGAAAACCAGCTTACGCAACCAGTAACTGCCCAGAGGAATAAAACTCATAATGGAACTCAGACGTGGGCAAATTTAGTTCGGGGAAACAGATTAGCATCAAGAGGAATGAAGTTGCATTATGTAGCCCCTACAATCGTGAATAGTGAGAAAATTGTCGAATTATCACGAAGTGAAGTGGAGATGGAGACTGAAAAATGGAAGCAAGCAATCATCCTTATGTGGTAGGGGATACACCAACTGTTGGTTCACTGGAGCGATTCATTGCCACACAATGGAATTTCATCTCGAAGCGGAAGGTGTTATATCACGATGATGGTTACTTTGTTATCCGGTTTTACAGCATGGAAGATGGGGATGCGGTGCCGTATTCTGGGCCTCACACTATAAGCAACAGCCAGTTATTACTGAAGTCTGGTCCCCAGAATTCATCTTCAATGATGAGATACTGAAAACTATTCCACTTTGGGTAAAGCTTCCTAATCTAACCTTGAACTGTTGGAGTGTGGAATAGGATAGAGAGTTGGTTCAGAATTCCATCATTTGCAGATGATTGTACCACTAAAAATGATTGTATTTCCTATGCTCGTATATTGATGGAAATGGATGTTACTAAACCATTACCTGAGACTGTAAAAATTCTGGAAGGTGTTTTGAACAAGAGGTGGTGTATGTTTGGAAGCTTGAGTACGACGGTACATGCCTGCAGATAGGGCATTTCTGCCAGGCAAATAAGTAACCGAAGCAGGCTCAAGCCGCTCAACTGACTAAACATTTGTTACAGGTTATGCATCCCGGTATACCCTTTTATGTATTTAACATTTTAAGACAAGAGGGGCTGCTCTAATGGTAAGCAACCCCCACTTCCAACCGAGAGGTTGTGAGTTCAAGTCTCCCCAAGAGCAAGGTGGGAAGTTCTTGGAGGGAAAGATGTCGGGGGTCTATTTGGAAATAGCCTCTCT
>JASVEL010007368.1:0-73955 GCA_032618575.1 Nicotiana noctiflora
TGCGGGGGAGTGGGGTGAGTATATTTCAACTCAGCGAGTAATAATAATAAATAACAACTGGAAGTGAGAACACCTGTACTATCACTAAACAGTTTTAAGGCAAATCCCCACAGGTAAGTCATCGCTACTCTGATCTCCAGTCCACATCTATCTCAACAAGGTCCCACACTAACCAAATCCTCACTCGTACCACTACGGTGAACATCCATCAATGTATGAAGATATATACATATGTCTATAATGTATAAGTATTTAAGTATGTATAAGGATATGAATAAGTATAATGCTGCGGCATGCTGCCCGCTCCAATACATTTACCGCTGCGACGTGCAACCCGCTCCATTTAACGTTGACGGCGCTCACTGGGGTGTATACAGACTTCGGAGGGGCTCCCTAGGCCCAAGCTACAACGGCGTGCAGCCCGATCCACACATATATTACTACAGTATGCAGTCCGATCCCATATATATATATACACATATATAATTACACTGCTGCGGCGTGCAGCCCGATCCCATAGTATACCAGCGCTCACTGGGAATGTGTGCAGACTCAGACTCCGAAGGGGCTCCTACAGCCCAAGCGCAATAGTACTGCGGCGTGCAGTCCGATCCACATATATATCACTGCGGCGTGCAGTCCGATCCACATATATATCACTGCGGCGTGCAGCCCAATCCAACAAGGATATATATATATAATACCTCATAGTGGGTCCTCGACCCTATCCCAGTCAGTATATACTTGGCCTCTCAGGTCCAATATAATATCTCACAGTGGGTCCTCGACCCTGTCTCGGTCAATATAGACTTGGCCTTTCAGGCCCAATATAACATCTCATAGTGGGTCCTTGACCCTATCTCAGTCAATATAGACTTGGCCTTTCAGGCCCAATATAACATCTCATAGTGGGTCCTTGACCCTATCTCAGTCGGTATAGACTTGGCCTCTCAGGCCCACTCAGCTAGAACAGGGAATTCCACCCTAGATAGTCTCTCTAAAGGTACACATCTAGTACGGGCTCATGTTATGCTATACAGCTATAGCTACGGCTGAGTGTATGTATCCAGCTATATCTACGGCTGAGTGTATGTATCCAGCATGATATACTACGGCTGGGTGTATGTATCCAGCATGATATAATACGGTTGGGTGTATGTATCCAGCATGATATACTACGGTTGGGTGTATGTATCCAGCATGATATACTACGGCTGGGTGTATGTATCCAGCATGATATACTACGGCTGGGTGTATATAACTCTCATTCACAGTCATAATACATAATACGCTATCAGTCGGGAAGGACCAAGTCCAATTCCCCAATCACAATGTCACCATGCCCGTGACATGCCGCGTGTCTCCTCTCAACAAAGCACTGTATAGTGCAAGTACGGGGTTTCAAACCCTCAATACATTATTTACTACCACCACTCACCTCAAACCGGTAGAAGCCTCAGTCCGCCTTGCGCTTGCCTCGCAAATCCATCTCCCCGGATGCCAAATCTGTGCAAAATCATAGAGAGTACATCAATATATGCTAATAACACACAACCCATTCGAAATAACCCAATTTGCATCAAACCCCACAAAGTTGTCAAAACCCGACTTTTGGTGCGCTTCTCGAAAAATTACAAAAGTCACATATTCGGAATCCTCGTCTCAATACGAGTCTAAGCATATAAGATTTACCAAATTCGGACTCCATTTGCCCACCTAAATCCTTGATTTTCTATATTTCAAGCCTAGGGCTAAAACCTCCATAAAATACCCCAATTTCTTCCATTTTCATGAGATAATTGCATAATATTATCCATACTAATCATAATATGAGTCCATAGTTGATTACATGATGATTTCCCTTGAATTTCCCTTAAAAATTGCCCAAATCGCCTCTTAAGCCGAGACCCCAAATGTTGAAATGTTTTTGAAATTTTCTAACTCCTGATACTTTTAATCCTTCTACGATTTCTGCTTCTGCGGACAAAATTCCGCTCCTGCGAGCCCGTATCCGCTACCAGCTGGTCGCTTCTGCGATTCCAGGTCTAGCTGGCCAATTCCGCTTCTGCAAACATAGGACCGCTTTTGCGCGTCCGCTTCCGCGAAATCATAACCGCTACTACGGAAACTCCCGCTTCTACGCACAAGAGTCCGCTCCTGCGGACTCGCCTAGGCGATCACAAATCCGCTTCTGCGGACTTTCCCATTACACCTCAAGTCCGCTTCTGCGATCACCCTCTCGCACCAGCGAAGCCGCCCTGCGGAACAGGCTCCGCTTCAGCGATCGCCTCCGCTCCTGCGCCCCCTTGTCCGCTCCTGCGGGCTCGCTCCTGCGCTCCCATTTCCACAGGAGCAAAAACAACAGAACCAGTACATAAAGTCTACAATTTTCCATATTTTCTCCCGTTTGACCACCCGAAAGCACCCCGAGGCCCCCGGGACCTCATCCAAAACCACCAACATACTTCAAAACACGATACGAACTTGTTCCAAGCATTAAAACACCATCCTAAACACCAAAATCACCAATTACATGCAGATTCAAGCCTAAGTTTTCTTCGAAACTTCCGAAACTAACATTCGATAAAAAACCCGACCAAACGACGTCCGAATGACCTGAAATTTTGCGGACATATCCAAAATCACATAACGAAGCTACAGGAATTGTCGGAATTCCATTCCGACCCCCGGACCAAAATCTCACCTACCGTTCGGATGTTGCCAAAATTCAACCTTGGCCAATTCAAGCCTATTTCTACACCGGGCCTCCAAATTCATTTCCGACCGCTTTCCTACCTTATAAATGACCTCCCGGAGCTGACCGAATTATTAGAATTTGATTCCAAGCTCTCTAACTCACAAGTTAACATCCAGTTGACTTTTCCCAACTATTCCTTCTTCTAAGAGACTTTTGTTGTCTCATTTCCAACTAAACTCAATCCGAATTGACTCCAACTCGTCAAACATGCATATTGAAACATTAACAAGCATTTAACGCGGATAAATAGGTGATAACTCACATGATCACGGGCCGGGTCATCACATTCTCCCCAACTTAAGCAAACGCTCGTCCTCGAGCGGACCAAGAGGTTTACTGGAAGTTACCCAATAGCTGAATGACCCTACCAAGCATATATTCGGGGCGATCCCATGTCACCCTATCTCATACAAGTCCGGCACACACTTTGGCTGGAAATCTCACAGCCCATCCGCATCATAGACCACATTGCACTTTTCGAAATCACATTCCAAATCCGAATCTCATGCCTATACTCAGAATACACACGATCCATCTGTAATAGCCCATACTTGCCACCCCGGGTGAGATCACATGATGTATCAAACAACCGAATCGCTCGAGACAATAGTCTCTAATCACAACAACTGGCCACAATAACCAAATACTAGCTGAAAACCTCTTTCATTAGATAGAGTCTTATTCCAACACCTCCATATCCTACCCACGGCAGCTGAAGCACGCGATATACCGAACCCATCTCTCAGGTTAACCATTCGTGAATCTATTTCCCTTTTAAAACTGATACCACAATAGGTTTCGGAGCCAAACCTCGATTTTTACCTTTCTAACAAGCTAAGATCCAATATGCTCGTATTCATTAATGACTCCAACGGTCATTTCGATCATAACACACCACACTGGTGACATGACACCTCAGCATCGGCCTATGCCACAACGAGCACAACACAGGCTCCAATAAGAACGATCTGAACACACTCGAATCATGACAACCGACTCACACAAAAGAGCCATAATTCAAATTCCTCAATACCATCACAACACATAACTGAGACCTCGTCTCACATCAAAGAATTCGAGTACCTGAATTCTCCTCGAAAGGTCATAACATCACGTGGCCTTGCCACAACTCATGATCCTATCCAAACACTATTACTCATGTAGCACCTCGAGTCACCATGCTCAAAGCGGTCAGCCACGCACATATCTAGATCTGAACTCAAGAAATCAATCACGCCTACGGTGATACAATTGATATACGCTATCGAATCCCGAAAGGAGACAACTGATGTGCTATTTCCCGAGCGATACCCAATACGTACTATTCCTCAGAAGCTAGGAAGTATTGTATACAAAGTAACATATAGGAAGCTATATTTTCCACATCACATTGTTGCAGCGCGCAACCCGTTCCAATAACATACCTGTGGCGGCGTGCCACTCGATCCTGATACCATACATGTGGCGACGTGCCACCCGATCCAAATACTATACCTGTGGCGGCGTGCCACCCGATCCACGAATACGTCTAGCAAGGGGAATGCACATCGAGTCAAGTTACTAATTGCAACAAACATATATATATATAGCCTCAAGCTCGGCCACATAAAACGCATCCGACAAAGTTCCTCAATACTGGAGTTGAATCAATGGTAGATTCCTCTACACTGACATCCGCCACGAAGGCCCAACTGACAAAGCAATACCTACCAGCCGTCCGCTGGTCCTGGGGTACAACTACCCTGCTGGAGCATACTCTGATGCACTCTGCTACACAATTTGTGCCATTCCATCATAGTCCATATCACATTAGTCTAGACAACCTGAACCATTAAAACCAGTCACAATCAAGCATCATAATCCAAATTCGTCATATCAAGTTAAGAGAGAGCCACTAGGGCTTCCAGTTTCCAATAACCACTAAACGGTGCCGATACACACGATACACCACCACTGCGTAGGCGGTTTACGAGAACTTATAGTCCCCAACACATATGTAACACATGAATCACTATGCCTGATTCGACGCTCCACCGCACGAACATATAACACACATCAAGCATTCATTCATACCACGATAGCCCGTCAGAAATTTCCCTATGCCATCAACAACTCAATCATCACTGTCAATTCAACAAGAGGATACCACAATACCACTGGATATTATCAGTTTACATTACCTTGTCCTTTTGGACCATATAACCTGCCAAATCACTAGAATAGCAGTACCATTTTACTTAATTGCCAGAAAGATCGATTCTTTAAATCACCTGCAGCTGCCCGCGCTGCTCAATAATTTTAATGACTCCCCAAATATTATGAACTGATCTCAAAACCTTGAATATGCCATTATCAACTTTCCATCACACATCGCATATGCCACACCACACTAAGATAGCATGGAAATTCATATTCCTTTACTACGCCGCAAACATCGGCGCACTCACTAGTCAAGGACTTTCATGATAACATATAGAGAAAACTCATTACACATTCCAAGCTTTACATACCAACAGGAAATACACTCATTTTTAAACCACGTTAAAACACATCATAAACTCTTTCTCCCAATTACATTGCATGAGTTAAACTGCTAGGACTGAGTCCTTATACCCATATCGAGTTACACAACTGCCAACACTCGAGAGCTTTGTTGCATAATATCTGCAAGACTCATTACTTCAAACACATACCAGGAATTAATCGTATTCCTTATCATACCGCTTCGATTTATTAACAAGTTGTTCCATGTACCCAGTTTCCTTTCTGATTCATCTTTAATTTAATATTAGCCATTACTATAGCACCATAATACATCAATTCATGTTACCACACGAGAGTCGTACATAAGACCATACCGTCTAAGACCCATAGGTCACTTAATACTCTCTCAATGTTTCCCAGAAGGACCATATCCTACAATACTTTATTTCGAAGAACTTCTTGTGATTTGAATTTGTTATCATTACCTTCCAATACGGATTACATAGAATCCCATCATTCACATAATATAACACGGGTCTTGATCTCTTCTAACGAAACCACCGTCTTTAGACAAATGCACAATCTTAAGACACCTGACTGTTACAAGTAAATCTTGAACACCGTAAAACAATTCTCGGTCGTCATTCACCCTTGTTCAGCTGTAATTCAACTGTCTTATTGAACAGAACCACTCGTGCCTTGCTAGAACTCCGACACCGCAGAACATGATTACATAGAGATACAATTAGCTATTTTTCCTTTCTATACACCAAACATTCATTACCAATATCAGTTCAAAACATCCTAGTATTTCTTCACATCTACGAAGCACCATAAACTTTATCAAAATTTCCCAACAGACCTAGAGACAGGACTAACATAGCACATAACGGTGCAATCAGTTAATCAATAGCAACCTCCCCAACTTGGCTCGGAGCTATACATCCAAGCACCTTTAGCCACTCATAGCATTCTTACTCAAATGATGCCACACAGTTCTAATTAGATTAAACTCAAGTCATTTACAAGCTTCGGCGGAGATTCGAACCATCAGACATCTTAACTCTTTTGAAATTATTGTATTCATTCACACACAACAGTTAAACCCATTCTTTAGGTGACAAAATCTTTTCTAAGTCCTAAATTTTCAAAAAATTTCGATAGAGTTTCCTCTGTAATTTGGCCTATCCACCTGCCAGCGAATCACCAAAATCATCCTAACAATACATCCGCAACTCGAAAAGACATCACAATGCATATCAACAACATAAATCTCAATACTACACAATTATATCATCAGCATTAATACATGAACATGCGTTGCACCTGCTCAAATCATAACACATATACCTTTCACCATGATACACCTAGCACAGTCACTTTGGTCTTCCTGCGTCTGAACTCATACTACCACACGTAATGCACTATACCTTTCCACTAAGGAACATGAACATACTCACCACGCCCATAGCTAAGGCTACATAACATATCGCAATAAGGATTGAATACCTTGCAGCTCACTCATTATCGAACAACCATTTTCACAATTAAAATCAATACTGATCGCATGAATTTCATAATACGGGCTCGCAAAATTAGCACCTCAGTGCTCAAGCCATAGACAAGGATCCGGCCTTAAGTCCTCCAGACTGGCCCCAACATGAACTCACGGAGATTATATCTCGTCCCTCGATTGGAGAATCATAAGCCATCAAGGCAATTTATCACTAAGCACTCGAGTGCACTTACAGACGTGTAGAAGGAATTTCAAGAATTACATCTCAAGCTGAATTAAGTACGCACGATAAGAATTCCAAGAATTTGAAACTTTCCTAAAAGGTTTGCAGCCTCCCGAGGATAAGTACAGGCGTCCCTGCACCGATCCACGAGACTCTACTAAACCGACTCATGACTCGCGAGACCTGTTAACCTAGGCTCTGATACCAACTTGTCACGACCCAAACCCCGGTCGTGATGGCGCCTAACACATTGCTAGGTAAGCCCGACCATCTTATCCATTTAAACCAGCCAGTTATGAATTAATACTGATTAATCGACATAATTAGATTGTCTTTATAACAAATCAAGAAGTGTAGACATGAAATACACGAATACAGTCCCATTAAATCGTATTGTCACAAGTCTGAGCCTCTACAAATGAGATCTACTACGAAATCCAGACTAAGCAGAATGGAACCAACAAAATGATAAAGAAGGAGAAAACAGGTTCTGCGGACGTCGGCAGCTACCTCATAGTCTCCGCGGAATAGAAATGGGTAAGCAACTGCGATAGCTCAACTACTCTCTGGCACCTGTGAATCTGCACAAAAAGTGCGGGGGAGTGGGGTGAGTATATTTCAACTCAGTGAGTAATAATAATAAATAACAACTGGAAGTGAGAAGTTATGTACTATCACTTAATAGTTTTAAGGCAAACCCCCACAGGTAAGTCATCGCTACTCTGATCTCCCGTCCACATCTATCCCAACAAGGTCCCACACTGACCAAATCCTCAGTCGTACCACTACGGTGAACAGCCATCTCAATGTATGAAGATATATACATATGTCTATATTGTATAAGTATTTAAGTATATATAAGGATATGAATAAGTATAATGCTGCGGCGTGCAGCCCGCTCCAATACATATACCGCTGTGGCACGCAGCCCGCTCCATTTAACGTCGACGACACTCACTGGGGGTGTATACAGACTTCGGAGGGGCTCCCTAGGCCCAAGCGCTATGATACTGCGGCGTGCAACCCGATCCACACATATATTACTGCGGCATGCAGTCCGATCCCATATATATATACACATATATAATTATACTACTGCGGCGTGCAGCCCAATCCCATAATATACCAGCGCTCACTGGGAATGTGTGCAGACTCAGACTCTGAAGGGGCTCCTACAGCCCAAGCGCAATTGTAATGACCCGGCCCGTCGTCACTAGAATTACCACCCCGTTATGTTGTAATTATATATTTCTTGCTTTTATATTAGTATTAAAGTCTATCGGGGGAGTTAAGAGTGAATTGGATTGAAAATAAGGCATATAGCCTTTTTGAAGGAAACTTGAATAAGGAAAGTCAACTCGAAGTTGACTATTTAGTTAGAGGGCTCAAAATCAGATTCTGATAATTCGGTTAGTTCCGGGAGGTAATTTGTGACTTAGGGGAAAAATCGGAATTGAATTTGGAGGTCCGGTGTAGAAATAGGCTTGAATTGGCTAAGGTTGAATTTTGGCAAAATCCGAACGGTAGGTGATATTTTGATCCGAGAGTCGGAATGGAATTCCGACAGTTGCGGTAGCTCCGTTAGGTGATTTTGGATGTGCCTGCAAAATTTCAGGTCATTCGGAGGTCGTTTGGTCGGGTTTTTGATCGAATAAGAATATTAAAAGTTATAGTTAAACTTAAGCTTGAATTTGCTGAAAACGGATGATTTTGATGTTAACGATAGTGATTTTATGATTCAAGAAAGTTGGAATGAGGTAATAGATCATGTCTGTATATTTGGTTGAGGTCTCGAGGGTCTTGGGTGTGTTTCGGATGTCCAACGGGTCATTTTTGGAAGATTTTTGCCGTTTTCAGCATAAATATAATGATCCAAAGGTCTATTTTTAGTTTTAGAGATCCAAATTTGATTTCGAGACTTCGAGAATTTAAATCATGAATTATAGGACTGATCTGGAAATTTTGGTTTAATTTCATCTAGTCGCGATTTGGTTTTTGACGCGATATGTAAGTTAATTGTTTAACGAGCAAAATTGATGTTGCACTGAGTAAATGAGATCCAAATTCAGTTTTGTTTGAACCACTGGATCCGTATCGAAATTACGGAGCCGTAAGAAAAAGAATCGTCAAATTCCGAGTTCGTATGATGGAGTTAGAGCCATTTTAATGAAAATGGCTGTGTGCTGCAATTTCTGTATTGCTGCTGCATTTTTCTGCAGCGTATGAATAGTAACTCCCGCGCGTGAACAGAAACCGCGCGGGTGAACAGTGTCAACGCACATGAACAGTAACCCATGAACAGTGTCGACGCGCATGAACAGTATCCCAGTGAACAGTGATTTCCGAAAAAATTCAGTAAGTTGATAAAAAAATCGATTTTGGGTCATTTTTCCACCATTGTTGAGCTCTAGAGTGAGAAAGTGACGGGAAATAGCTGGGAGATCATCGGGATATTGTCGGAGGTAAGTTTCGTGGTTTAATTACACACTTTTATCATGAAATCATGGATTATTTCTATGAAAATGGAGGATTAAATGTGGGTTTAAGCCCTATAGAAAAATACCGATTTGAGCGGGCAAATGGAGTCCGAATTTGGTAAATTTGATATGCCTAGACTCGTATTGAGACGAGGGTTCCGAATATATAACTTTTATAATTTTTCGAGAAGCACACCAAAAGTCGGGTTTTAACAACTTGTGGGTTTTGATATAATTTGGGCTATTTCGAATGAATTGCGTGAAATTAGCATATATTGATGCATTCTCTATGATTTTGAGCAGATTTGGCATCCGAGGAGATTGATTTGCGAGGCAAGCGCAAGGCGGATTGAAGTTTCTACCGGTTCAAGGTGAGTGGTAGTAGTAAACAATGTACTGAGGGTTTGAAACCCCGTACTAGCACTTCACAGTGCTATGTTGAGATGAGACACACGTCTTGAGATGAGCGTGGTGACATTGTGATTGGGGACTTGGACTTGGTCCTTCCCGGCTAATAGAATACTGTGTTTTATGACTGTTAATGAGATTATAACTGTACAATTGGGCTAATAGCCATGTTTGGGGCCTTGTGCCGATCTGTAGAGCATTAGGGAACCTATAGAGCTAGGTGACCCTTATATCACGTTGGAAACATACACTCAGCCGTAGCTCTAGTTGTATAGTATAATATGAGCCCGTACTAGATGAGTACATTGAGAGAGATTATCTAGGGTGGAATTCCCTGTTCTAGCTGAGTGGGCCTGAAAGGCCAAGTCTATATTGACTGAGACAGGGTCAAGGACCCACTGTGATATATTATATTGGGCCTGAGAGGCCAAGTATATACTGACCGGGATAGGGTCGAGGACCCGTTATGAGGTATTATATATATATATATACCTATATTGGATCGGGCTGCACGCCACATGAGTATATAAATTGGATAGTAATATACGTGTAATATACATGTAATATACATGTGGGACGGACTGCACGCCGCAGTATTATTGCGCTTGGGCTGTAGGAGCCGCTTCGGAGTCTGAGTCTGCACACATTCTCAGTGAGCACTGGTGTATATTATGGGATCGGGCTGCGCGCCGCAGCAGTATAAATATATAAATATATATATCTATATATATTGGATCGGACTGCACGCCGCAGTAATACATGTATGGATCGGGCTGCACGCCGCAGTATTATAGTGCTTGGGCCTAGGAAGCCCCTCCGAAGTCTGTATACACCCCCAGTGAGTGCCGTCGACGTTAAATGGAGCGGGTTGCGCGCCGTAGTGGTATATGTATTGGAGCGGGCTGCACGCCGCAACATTATACTTATTCATATCCTATTACCTACTTAAATACTTATACATTATAGACATAGGTATGTGTCTTCATATATTGAGATGGCCGTACACCGTAGGGGTACGAGTGAGGGTTTGATCGGTGTGGGATCTTGTAGAGATAGATGTGGACTGGAGATCAGAGTACTACCACAGTGATGACGTACCTGTGAGGGCTGCCTTAGAACTGCTAAGTGATAGCACAGGAGTTCTTACTTTCAGTTATTATTTATTATTGTTACTCATTGAGTTGAAATATACTCACCCCACTCCCCTGCACTTTCTGTGCAGATCCACAGGTGCCCGAGAGCAGTTGAGACATTGTGGCTGCTGATCATTGTCTACTTTTGCGGAGATTACGAGGTAGCTGCCAGCGTCCGCAGAGCTTGTTTTCTCCTTCTTTATCATTTTGTTGATTACCTATTGGCCTAGACTTGTTTGTATTATGATGTTATTCTGTAGAGGCTCAGTCTCGTGACACCACGATATGGTTGGGACCGTATTTTGTATGCTTTACATTTCGCTTATCACCTGATATGATCATTTACTGTTTAAGTTTAATTTGATTAATAACTGGCTGGTTTAAGTGATAATATGGTCGGGCTTGCCTAGCATTGTGTTGGGCGCCATCACGACTAGGGTTTGGGTCGTGACAAGTTGGTATCAGAGCCTAGGTTAACAGGTCTCGCGAGTCATGAGCCGGTTTAGTAGAGTCTCGTGGATCGGTACGGGGACGCCTGTACTTATCCTCGGGAGGCTGCAAACCTTTTTAGGAAAAGTTTCAATTCTTGGAATTCTTGTCGTGCGATTACTTTTGACTTGAACTGAACTTTGACATTCTATTCTCTCGGAGATGGCGAGAACTCGATCATCCGGACGTGGAGGACGACCACCACTACCACCTGCTAGAGCTCGTGGACGTGGCCGTGGTCGTGGCGGAGTTAGGGCAGCTGAGGACGTGGCCGAGGACGTGGCCGTGGTCGTGGTCGTGTCAACATATAGTATTTCCAATAGCAAATGCAGCTACCAAACGAATATACGTAGTAGGGACTTATACGGATATAATTCCTCTCTACTACCTTTATTTACAATACCTAATATTCTTAATAAATACGTGTATAATGTTTGTAGTCATAAAGTTAAAATTACGTGATTATTACCCAATAATAATGTATTGGGGAATTTTTTTTTTGACGTGGCAAGACACGTGGAATATGCGCAAGGTTAGTATTCTGAAGGAAGGTGAACGAAAGACACAAGAGGATAAAATAGACACGGGATGCAATACGACTGCAAAACCCGTGCCTATTTGGAGCGGGCTAGAACGTGACTTCAGAAGACAAAGGATTTCAGAAGACAAAGGAAGTAGATACGAGCACCGTATCTTTTCAAAACATCCAGAAGCAACGGGTCAAAAAGCATTTGGAGCATGGATCTTAATGCAGAAAGGAGTCTAAATTCAATCATTAAATATCCTATACATTAAAGGATCAGCATTTATTGAAAATGATTGTAACGACCTATTTAATGTCATTATTGCACATTAAAACTTATGTTTTATTCCTCCATCTAGAGTCAGCTATAAAAGAAAGAAGTTATACCCATCGTAATGGACAACAACCTCTGAAATACAATCTTTTTTACTGTCTATCCTAATTATTGAAAGCCTATTACATTTTTCGGTCTCTTGATTATCAGTATCCCGATTTCTCTATTATTTTCTAGCTTTAACCGAAGTTCAATATTTTGGTTAAACAAATTGGTTCCGTTACCGGGAATCTGGTAATCGATTCTTTCTGGAACTTATACGTTTCATTTATTGAGAACGTCATGTCGAACAACAACAATAACAACAATGATGTTGAAAACCAGGTCCCTCACGATCAAGGGGACTTGAACAATGATAATTTGATTTTGTTCCTTCCAGCCTCTCCACGTCAATCTCGAGAAGGCACTCCCATACCTACTTCGAGTGAACAGGAGCAACCGGAACATCTTGAAGGGGTTGAACAAACTCTTCAGTGCATAATCGACGCATGAGTCACTCAAGCCCTCCAAACTTTGGTTGATCGGTTACCATCGTCCTTACCTGCCCCTACTCCTAATAACAACATTCTCGAGAATCCTCGCTCTGGTCTTGATAACACGAATGCAGGACCTCCCAGCGGACCACGTGAAGTGGATACAGGTAATGCAAACAATTCTTATTTACAAAACATGATACTAACCCTGCAGGCACAACTCAAGGAACAAAGCGAACGGATCGAACAAATTTCGGGAGTTCCCCTAGTAATTAAGGGGATTGACGCGGATAAATATTCTCAGCAACCCTAGAAGCCAAGTGCAGCCCCTCTTCCTATTCCAAAGAAGTTCAAAATGCCAGATATTTCAAAATATGATGGTACAACTGATCCTCGAGATCATGTGACGGCATTTACCACAGGCGTTAAAGGGAACGATTTAACCAAGCAGGAAATCGAATATGTCTTGGTTAAGAAATTTGGAGAAACACTTACGAAGGGAGCCCTAACCTGGTACTCACTCTTACCTGAAAATTCTATTAACTCTTTTGCTGAGCTTGCAGATACTTTTATAAAAGCACACTCGGGAGCGCAAAAGGTTGAAAAGAGGATGGAGGGCATCTTCAAGATTAAACAAGCGGATACAGAATTACTCAGAGATTTCGTTGATAGGTTTCAATGGGAACGAATGACTTTGCCACGGGTACCGGATAAGTGGGCTGCCATAGCTTTCTCAGGCAACCTGAATGAGAAAAGTTCTGAAGCTACGAGAAAGCTAAAGGAAAGCCTACGTGAATTTCCTGCTACCACGTGGAACGACATTTATAACAGGTACATCATAAAGCTCAGAATTGAAGAAGATACCGTGCATTCCCATGATGAAAGGAGCCGATCCCGGAGGTCCCAAACCAAAAAAAGAACAAGTAGGAGAAGGTACGATCCATATCTAGGCCCTGCTGGATGAAATTCAAGAACAAAGCAAGAAAGTCAGCGATATGATCAAAAATCAAGGGGTAGAGAATCAGGTTCCTCTTCTAGATTTAGAAATGATAGAAAAAGACAGGACCTATATGATGATGACGGGAGTTCAAAAGCAAAATTCGGTGGATATAATTTCAACATTACCACCTCAGAGCTCGTAGCTATTTTGCGAGGCATGGGAGATAAAGTACGATGGCCAAAAGAGATGCGTTCAAATCCAAATAAACGTAATCCAGACCATTGGTGTGAATTTCATAATGATCATGGTCATAAGACGTCGTAATTTCGGCTTCTACAAAGTGAAGTAGACCATCTATTGAAGCAGGGTTATCTCACTGAATTATTTAGTGAGAAAGGAAAGCAGTCTTACATGAAAAATAGACAAGAACTGCCAAAACCCCCGTCACCTAAGAGAACCGTGAATGTTATAAATGGGGGAGAAGGTATATATGGGGTAACGTATCTATTTTCCAACAAAGTCTTCGAACTCTCAACTATGCCCGAGAAATGCTAACGCTAGCCGAGGGAAGGAGAAATTATTGCTTACGATGATGCAGACATGGCAGGAGTCATCTCCCCTTACAACGATGCACTGGTAATATCTTTACTCATACATGATATTAAAATAAAAAGAGTCTTGATTGATCCAGGAAGTTCAGCAAACATCATCCTACTAAGGGTGTTACGGGAGATGCAAATGGAGGGCAAGATTATCCCAAAGGCGCATACTTTATCAGGATTCAATAACTCCAGCATGGTAACTAAAGGAGAGGTAAATTTAGTAACTTTTATAGAAGGTATAGAAAAGGATACCAAATTTCAGGTAGTGGATCTGGAGATGGCATACAATATAATCATGGGAAGACTATGGATCCACGAGATGGGTGCTGTTCCATCGACCTTGCATCAAATCATGAAGTTCCCAACACCATGGGGAATTCTTCAAGTTTATAGGGAACAATATGCACCTCGTAGTGCCAAATAGAGAAGTTAAAAGTCAGGAGGTAAGTCAACTTGGAAGGTACGTGATATCCTTTTAGTAAAGGCTACGGTTAGCACCCTTTAAGACCAACTTGTCAATTTCTTACATACGTGACATTTTGATTCTTGAGCATGATATTCATAATCGTGATGCTTGAAATAAATCGGTTTATGGAATGAAAGCACAGGTTCATGCAACACCTAAGAAGAAAAAACGTCGTATATGATTTTTGCCTCAGTCATCACTAGAAGGTATATACTAAGGTAGATATATTCGATTATTGTATATCTCAAGCAACATATAGCCAATTTGTGCAGAACTCTTCAACTGACACGTGAAAAGCCTTTCAAGTCTTATACTAGAGTTTCTGTAGAAAGTGGCTAGCCTTTACTGGAAATTATAATGCCTATCGTTTGTCGTGATTTTACTAACGGTTTTAGATGCTAGGCAAAAATCCTAACCCGTACCAAATGATGAGATACAACCTGCATGGCAAAATAGAATACTCAAAAATTCTAAGCCTAAGGTTACACAGATCTGATGGAAATGCATACGGGTAAGCAGTCTACATCTGAAAGCTATATTTTTGAGTCCCGGGTAGGCAATCTACATCTGAAAGCTATATTTTCGAGTCTCGTGTATGTTTTGTTTCAGGGAAAGGGTCAACTTACGAGTAACAACCAAAATACTCATGGCCTCATCCCTACACTGCCTGTACACTTGGGGACTGCACAGTACAGATAGCTTTGTGCAAGAAAGTAGACGCGAGACCATAAAAAGGTACGGGAATTCAAAAAACCCGTGCAAAAGATAGCTTCGTGCAAAAAAGTGGATGTGGGACCACGAAAGAGATACGGGAGTTCAAAGGAAAGCTAAAAGCTGCAATAGCTACGAATAGCTACGTTTTACTCTGCAAAAAACATTTTTCAATGTTGTAGACACTTTTCAAGTCCTTTCTAAAGATAAGACTATGGCTACATGCTAAAACAGGTTGTAAAGAAAAAACCTTGTGTATTTCTTTTTATTAAAAAATTTGTTGCACGGAAAACAATTGCGAGAAAGTCATAGACGTACTACAACGCATGTATTATTCAAAATTTGCTCAAGTTAATGAATAAAAACTTGTCCAAATTACTTTACACAAACATGTGCTTCCTATTTCTTTCATCGTATAGCACCATTTATGAAGTTGAGACATCTTCTTCATTAAGTGCCAATATATAAAAGGGCCCTCTTATATAATCCTCGTGTTGACAAGTCCACGAGTAGAATCATCAAGCATTTTCTAAAAAGATAAAAGTGCAAATCCTCGTGTTGACAAGTCCATGAGTGAATCAATAAAGCATTTTCAAAAGGATAAAAATGCAAATGTATTTCATAAGTCCTAAATATGAAAATAGGCAAGAATAAAATATAGAGATGAATTAATTAATCTCTAAAATACAAAGGGTTCAAACAAAAAATCCTTACAAAATAAGGAGATTATACAAATATCCCATAAACTGGGGACTAATTCAAAAATTGAAAATCTCAACTCGCTCCTAAGGAAGTAGACTTCTCCGATGCTATTAAGTCAACCTCCTCACTTGCAGGAGTTACAAATGCTAAGGAAGCAGAAACAGTTGAACCACTAGGAGGGATAAAAGGCACGGCAACCTCGATTGTTATAGCCAGAGTTGCGGCAGGAGAAACTCCCTCATTGGGGAGATCATCAGCTACGGTCAAGTTATCAGGAGGAGAAGAAGATTGTTAGTTTACCTCAATAGTGCTCAAAACCTTGGCTAACTCAGACTTCAAGTCGAAACCCTCTTGGCTAGCCTCCATTAAGGCATCCCGACGAGAATTCAGGAAAGCCCATCTCACCTCCGCATCAAAACTCTCCTCAAGGAGGGCATAATCCTTCTTACATAGGGTAAGTTCATCCTTTAACGATTGGTTTTCGTTCAAAGCGGAGTTAAAGGAGACTTCCAGGGAGGCACGGGATTCTTCCAAGGCATGTGCCTTATCAGAGGAAGCTTGCAAATCGGCCTGAGCCTGAGATAAGGTTTGCACTAGCTCTCCCGCATACTTTTCTTTCTTCTTCAAGAGAACCTTAAGCTCCCTAATCTCCTCGCTGGACCTAGACAATTTTTCAGAAAAAGAACATTCTTGTCGTTCTTTATTTCTCCACCTCGCCGAGGGAAGCCTTAACCCCGTCCAATTCAAAAGCCAAAGTTCGATTTTGTTGCTCTAGGTTATGGCTGTGCTCCTATAAATCCGTAACCTTCTTCTGGGCATCTCTCAACTATTCTCGCCAATTAGCTGCCTAGGCATCCGCTTCCTTAGCCTTCCTTTCAGCTTCAGAAATAGCTCGATCAGCTTCACGAGCTTTCTTCTCCAAAATGGAAATTCTCCCCATAACCTCTGTACCTATAAGGTTGGCCTGTATAACAAATGTGTATGAGTGGAAATCAAGAGAAAAGCTTTTTCTTAAAAAAAGAGAGATAAGAAACATACCCTCAAAGTATTGTGAACTATGTCGTTCACTAGAGTCAGACAGTTATGGCTGTCCATTTTCCCTTTCTCAATATCCCCAATCGGGGGCTTAAGCCAGGCATCTGCCCCGCTTAACTTCCTTAAGAGGCTCCTGTCTGCCGGAACCTCAAGTGTAACACTCCTCATAGCCATGCTCCTATTGCTAGAACCCTCTTCCACTGTGACGACCCGGCCCGTCGTCACGGGAATTACCACACCATTTTGTTGTAATTACGTGTTTTATGCTTTTATATCAGCGTTAGAGACTATCGGGTGAGTTAGGAGTGAATTGAATTGAAAATGAGGCATATAGCCTTTTTGAAGGAAACTTGAATATGGAAAGTCAACCTGGAGTCGAATATTTGGTTAGAGGGCTCAGAATCGGATTCTGATGATTCGGTTAGTTCCGGGAGGTGATTTGTGACTTAGGGGAGCAATCAGAATTGAATTTGGAGGTCTGGTGTAGAAATAGGCTTGAATTGGCTAAGGTTGAATTTTGGCGAAATCCGAACGGTAGTTGAGATTTTGATCCGGCGGTCGGAATGGAATTTCGACAATTTCTGTAGCTTTGTCATGTGATTTTGGATATGTCGTCAAATTTTTAGGTCATTCGGACGTCGTTTGGTCGGGTTTTTTATTGAATGTGTAGTTCGGAAAGTTTCAAGGAATTTAGGCTTGAATTCGATGTGAATTATGGATTTTGATGTTTAGGATGATGTTTTTATGATTGGAACAAGTTCGTATCGTGTTTTGGAGTATGTTGGTGGTTTTGGATGAGGTCCCGGGGGCCTCGGGGCGTTTTCGGATGGTTAAACGGGAGAAAATATGGAAAATTACAGACTTTGTGCAGTGGTTCTGTTGTTTTCGCTCCTGCGGAAATGGGAGCGCAGGAGCGAGTCCGCAGGAGCGGACGAAGGGGCGTAGGGGCGGAGTCGATCGCTGAAGCGGAGCCTGGTCCGCAGGAGCGGCATCGCTAGTGCGACAGGGTGATCGTAGAAGCGGACTTGATGCGTAATGTGAAAGTCCGCAGAAGGGGATTGTTGATCGCATAGGCGAGTCCGCAGGAGCGGACTCTTGTTCGCAGAAGCGGGAAAGACCACAGGGGCAGAGGAAATTCCGCAGGAGCGGACCCACAGGAGCGGTCCGTGGCTCGTAGGAGCGGAAATGGCCAAATAGGCTGGGATTCGCAGAAGCGACCAATTGATCGCAGAAGCGGTTCCGCAGAGGCGGAAATGGTCCGCAGAAGCGAAAATCGGAGAGAGTTAATTGTATCAGAAGTTAGAAAATTTCAGAAAGATTTCAACATTTGGGGTCTCAGCTTAAGAGGCGATTTGGGCGATTTTGAAGAGAAATTCAATAGAAATCATCAGGTAATCAACTATGGACTCATATTATGATTAATATTGATAATATTATGCAATTATTTCATGAAAATGGAGAAATTTGGGGTGTTATATGGGGGATTTAGCCCTAGGCTTGAACTTTAGAAAAACAAGCAATTGAGTGGGCAAATGGAGTCTGAATTTGATAAATTTTATATTCCTAGACTCGTATTGAGATGAGGGTTCCGAATATGTGACTTTTGTAATTTTTTGAGAAGCGTACCGAAAGTCAGGTTTTGTCAACTTTGTAAATTTTGGTGTAAATTGAGTTGTTTTGGCTGGGTGTCATCCCACTGGTCTAAATTGATGTGTATTTACTATATTTGATCAGATTCTATGCGTGCAGAGCTTGATTCTTGTGGCAAGGGCATCGCGTACTAGTCGTCACGCTGTATTGAGGTGAGTAATAGATGTGCGTGATGACCAGCGGGTTCGAAACCACGGTATACCACTTTGTGATGTTGTATAGCGGCGAGACACGTACTCTCTTGTGAGTGCGGGGTCGATTATGATTAGGGACTATGGCTTAGTCCGACTTGTTAATACTGTGTTATGATATTAGGCTATTCTTGAGCCGTCGAACCTCCTTCTCGGATGATTGCTTACTATATTGTGATATTGGCTACTCATGAGCCATTGAACCTCCTTCTCGGATGGTTGAGTACATTTATGGGCTGTGAGCCAGTTATTGGGATCCTGCAAGGATCGTTAGCATTGTGCTGTGATATTGACAAGCTAATTTTACTACCAGTCTGAAGGTATTACTGTTATTATGATTTTTCCAATCTCTGGAACTTTGACATATTGTTTTCAACTAAAATTGATAAAGAGTTTTCAAAACTACTTTTGAGCCCGCGAGGCTGTATATCATATTAGCTGACTGGAAATGGCTCAGGCTGCGTGCTGCAGCGTATATTCAAGACATTGTGCTTGGGCTGTAAGAGCCCCTCCAGAGTCTGAACCCCCACAGTGAGCACGGGTACCCAAATTGGATCGGGCTACGTGCCGTAGCGGTCATGTCATGCATTGCATTGCATTTAGCTATATTTGCTAGCTGTTATACTTGTTATTGATATATGTTGGTTCTCTACTACTGATATTGAACTGTTGCAGGGTATTGATTACAACTTTACATAGTGCTTTATTGTGGATTTCTTATCTACGCTGTCTTACCCCTGTTTATTACCACTGAGTCTGGCAGTACTCATTTTACTCCCTGCACCTTCTGTGCAGATCCAGGTATCTCTCAGCAGTGATCCAGTAGCTGTTCGAGGCGACTTCTGTAGGATATTCGAGGTAGTTGCAGAGTCCGCATGGCCCGATATTCCTTCCTACTGTCTTTTGAATCAGTATTTGCTATTTCTTTCCGCATTGAGTTTTGTTGTAAACCGTATTACACTTATGTTCTTTAGAGGCTCATGACTCTTGACCCTTCGGTCTATTGGAGTTGGTATGTGTTGGGGCTTGGTTCCTTGTTTTGATATATCTATCACTGTTGTCTTTTAACTTGTTATGCTGAAATGGGATAATGCGAGCTCATAGCTCCGTAAATTGTTGTTAATTGGTCGGGCTGGCCTAGCAGTGTGCTGGGCCCCATCAGGACCGGATTTGGGGTCGTGACAAGTTGGTATCAGAGCCAGGTTTACTAGGCCTCATGAGTCTTGAGCCGGTTAGTAGAGTCTTGTGGATCGGTACGGGGACGCTTGTACTTATCCTCGGGAGGCTGCGAACATTTAGGAAAACTTCACTTTTCTTGAACTCTGTCGTGCGATCTTGTTGTTCTAAGAACTGAACTTCTATATTGTATTCTCTCACAGATGGCGAGAACGCGAGCATCAGGATGAGGTGGACGACCTCCATTGCCACATGTTAGAGGCCGTGGGCGCGGTCGTGCTAGAGGTAAAGGTAGGGCAGCTGAGGCAATGCCAGCTGACCCACCCGTTGTACCTGTTCAGGAGCAGCCCCCAGTGGTTGACGCTCCAGCAGCCCCAGTTCAGGCCCAGACTATATCTATTGCTATTCCTGGTCTTCAGGAGACTCTTGCCCAAATATTATCGGAGTGTTCCGGTTTGGCTCAGGTAGTATCAGCTACCGCTACTGCAGCGACATCTCAGACAGGGGGTGGTCAGCAGACCCATGTGGCTCGCACACATGAGCAAGTGGTTCAAGGACTTCAGACGCTAGAGGCGGTTCCCGCTCAAGTGGTTGCACCAGTTATTCCTCCAGCTGCACCAGCTCCGTAGCATATGGTTCAGGCTCTGCCCGACGACGAGCAGCGTCGTCTAGAGAGATTTGGCAGACTCCAGCCACCCCATTTCAGTGGCGCTGAGGGTGAGAATGCCCAGAGTTTCTTAGACAAGTGTTAGAGTATGCTACGTACAACTGGTATTCTTGAGTCCAGCGGAGTCTCATTCACTACTTTTCAGTTCACTGGTCCCGCATTTGATTGGTGGGAGGAGTTTGAGAGGCGTAGGCCTGCAGGAGCAACACCTCTCACATGGCAGCAGTTTTCTACTCTCTTCCTAGAGAAGTATGTACCTCAGTCCCGTCGGGATGAGCTTCGTCGCCAGTTTGAGTGGTTGGTTCAGGGCGACATGTCAGTGACCCAGTATGAGCTTTGATTCACACAGTTGGCTAGGCATGCCCCATGGATGATCCCTACTGATAGGGAGAGGATCAGGAGGTTCATTGATGGCCTCAACTACTCCATCCGTATTCTCATGACCAGAGAGAGAGTTCTATCGTCATCATTTGAGCAGGTTGTGGATATGGCACGCTCCATTGAGGCGGATTGTCGCCGAGAGAGGGAGGGGCGGGAGGCCAAGAGGCCTCGTGGTTCTGGCAGCTTCAGTGGTGCTCCATCTAGAGGGCATTTCCAGCAGGACAGAGGTCGCTCATCTAGACCTTCTCATTCAGGCCGCCCTGAGCAGAGCGGAGGTTCTTATGGTCGTGGTCGACAGGGATTTCAGCAGGGTCAGTCTTCACTTAGTGCCCTCCCAGCCCAGAGTGCAGCACCTACTTCTTCAGCCCAGGGTTCTTCTGCGGCGAGGGGTTCCTTTCAGTTCCCTTCTCCAGCACCAGGTGCTTGTTATGAGTGTGGTGAGTTTGGCCACATGAGGAGGCAGTGCCCTCGGTTCCGTAGGGACATGGCTCAGTAGAGGGATCAGCCCTCCTCTTCAGCCCCATCTCATTTTAGTAGAGGTGGAGGTCAGTTTTCTCGTGGTCGCCCCAGAGGCGAGGAGAGATCCGGTGGAGGCCAGGCACGATTCTATGCACTCCCTGACAGGCGTGATGCAGTTGCCTCCGATGCAGTGATTACATGTATCATTTCTGTCTGTCACAGAGATGCCTCTGTTCTATTTGATCCAGGGTCCACATATTCTTACGTGTCCTCTTATTTTGCACATCATTTGGGTGCGACTCGTGGTAGTCTTGATTTACTGGTACATGTATCCACCCTCGTGGGTGATACGATTGTTGTGGATCATGTCTATAGATCCTGTGTTATATCTATTGGGGGTCTGGAGACCCAGGCAGATTTGTTATTGTTGGGGATGGTGGACTTTGATGTTATATTGGGTATGGATTGGTTGTCTCCGTATCATGCTATATTGGACTGTCATGCTAAGACAGTTACGTTGGCCATTCCTGGTATTTCTCAGATTGAGTGGCGGGGTTCGACTGATTTCGTCCCTAGCCGTGTCATTTCATTTTTAAAGGCCCAGAAAATGGTTGAAAAAGGGTGTTTGTCATACCTAGCATTTGTGAGAGATGTGGGAGCTGAGTCTCCTAGCATTGATTATGTACCTGTTGTGAGGGATTTTCCAGATGTATTCCCCTCAATCCTGCCGGGCATGCCGCCGAATAGGGATATTGATTTTGGCATTGACCTGGTGTTGGGCACTCAGCCCATATCAATTCCTCCTTATCAGATGGCACCAGCTGAGTTGAAAGAATTGAAAGAGCAGCTTCAGGAGCTTCTGGATAATGGTTTTGTTCGCCCTAGTGTGTCTCTGTGGGGTGCGCTGGTGTTATTTGTTAAAAAGAAAAATGGTTCCATGCGAATGTGTATTGATTATAGGCAATTAAACAAAGTGACAGTGAAGAACAAGTACCCTCTACCGCGCATAGATGATTTGTTTGATCAGTTACAGGGTGCGAGGGTGTTTTCTAAGATTGATCTTCGTTCAGGCTATCATCAGTTGAAGATCAGGGACTCTGATATTATGAAGACTACATTCAGGACCAGATATGGTCACTATGAGTTCCTTGTGATGTCTTTTGGGCTAACCAACGCCCCAGCAGCATTTATGCATCTGATGAACAGTGTGTTCAGACCCTATTTGGATTCATTTGTTATTGTATTCATTGATGACATTCTAGTCTACTCCCGTAGTTAGGAGGAGCATGCTCAGCATTTGAGTATTGTGTTGCAGAGATTGAGGGAGGAGAAGCTATATGCTAAATTCTCCAAGTGCGAGTTTTGGCTCGAGTCAATAGCACTTTTGGGACATGTGGTGTCTCGTGATGGTATCAGGTTGATCTGAAGAAGATAGAGGTGGTGCAGAGTCAGCCTAGACCGTCCTCAGCAACAGAGATTAGGAGCTTTCTTGGCTTGGCGAGATATTATCGCCGGTTTGTTCAGGGATTTTTATCCATTGTATCTTCTTTGACTAGATTGACTCAAAAGGGTGCACCATTCGTGTGGTCCGATGAGTGCGAGGAGAGCTTTCAGAAGCTCAAGACAGCTTTGACCACAGCTCCAGTGTTAGTATTGCCATCATCTTCAGGTTCATATACTGTTTATTGCGATGCCTCGAGAGTGGGGATAGGGTGTGTGTTGATGCAGGAGGGTAAGGTGATTGCTTATGCTTCTCGGCAATTTAAGCCACATGAGAAGAACTATCCTGTTCATGATTTGGAGCTAGCTGCCATTTCTCATACCTTGAAAATTTGGAGGCATTATTTGTACGGCATGTCCTGTGAGGTGTATACCGACCATCGTAGTCTCCAGCACTTGTTCAAACAGAAAGATCTTAATTTGAGACAGCGGAGATGGCTTGAGTTGCTTAAGGATTATGACATCACTATTTTATATCATCCGGGGAAGGCCAATGTGGTGGCCGATGCTTTGAGCCGAAAGGCGGTCGGTATGGGGAGCTTGGCATATATTCCAGCTGAGGAGAGGCTATTTGCTTATGATGTTCAGGTGCTAGCCAATCGGCTAGTGAGGTTAGATATTTCGGAGCCCAGCAGGGTGTTGGCTTGTGTCGTATCTCGATCATCTCTATATGATCGTATTCGTGACTGCCAGTATGATGATCCACATTTAGCTGTCCTTAGGGACAGAGTTCAGCACGATGATGCTAGAGATGTCACCATTGATAGGGACGGCGTATTGAGGATGCATGGCCGGATATGTGTGCCCAATGTTGATGGCCTTCGTGAGTTGATTCTGGAGGAGGCCTATAGCTCGCGTTATTCTATCCATCCAAGAGCCGCGAAGATGTATCAATACTTGAAACAATACTATTGGTGGAGGAAGATGAAGATGGACATTATCAAACATATGTACACAATTTACTTCACAGTTCCGGAGGACATTTCAGCGGGAGTTGGGCTCCCAAGTTGAGTTGAGTACTGCATTTCATCCTCAGATGGACGGACAGTCCGAGCGTACTATTTAGATCTTGGAGGATATGTTGAGAGCTTGTGTTATTGACTTTGGTGGTTCATGGGATGATTACCTGCCTCTCGCAGAGTTTGCATATAACAACAGTTACCAATCCAGCATTCAGATGGCGTCGTATGAGTCTTTATATGGGAGATAGTGTAGATCCCCCGTGGGATGGTTTGAGCCTGGCGAGGATAGATTGATAGGGACTGAGTTAGTTCAGGATGCTCTAGATAGAGTGAAGTTGATTCAGGAGAGGCTTCGCACAGCACGGTCACGCCAGAAGAGTTATACGGACCGTAGAGTTCGAGAGTTGTCTTTCATGGTTGGTGATAGAGTATTGTTGAAGGTTTCACCCATGTAGGGTGTTATGCAGTTTGGGAAGAAGGGGAAGTTGAGTCCCAGGTACATTGGTCCTTTTGAGATACTCAGGAGGGTTGGAGAGGTGGCATATGAGTTGGCCTTGCCGCCCAGCTTATCCAGCGTTCATCCAGTGTTTCACGTATCCATGCTCCGGAGGTATGTTGGCGACCCATCGCATGTGTTGGACTTTAGCACTATTCAGCTTGATGATGACTTGACCTTTAATGTGGAGCCAATAGCCATTTTGGGTCGTCAGGTGAGAAAATTGATGTCCAAGGAGATTGTATCAGTTAAGGTTCAGTGGAGAGGTCGGCCCGTAGAGTAGGCCACTTGGGAGATCGAGCGGGAGATGCGGAACAAATATCCTCACTTAATTGAGTTTTCAGATATGTTTCTTGACCCGCTCGAGGATGAGCGTTTGCTTAAGAGGGGGAGAATGTGACGACCCGGCCTGTCGTCACAGGAATTACCACCCTGTTATGTTGTACTTACGTGTTTTATGCTTTTATATCAGTTTTAGAGTTTATCGGGTGAGTTAGGAGTGAATTGAATTGAAAATGAGGCATATAGCCTTTTTGAAGGAAACTTGAATATGGAAAGTCAACCTGGAGTCGACTATTTAGTTAGAGGGCTCGGAATCGGATTCTGATGATTCGGGTAGTTCTGGGGGGTGATTTGTGACTTAGGGGAGTAATCGGAAATGAATTTGGAGGTCCGTTGTAGAAATAGGCTTGAATTGGCTAAGGTTGAATTTTGGTGAAATCCGAATGGTAGTTGAGATTTTGATCCGGGGGTCAGAATGGAATTCCAACAATTTTTGTAGCTTTGTCATGTGATTTTGGATAAGTCCGCAAATTTTCAGGTCATTCGGACGTCGTTTGGTCGGGTTTTTGATTGAATGTGTAATTCGGAAAGTTTTAAGGAATATAGGCTTGAATTCGATGTGAATTATGGATTTTGATGTTTAGGATGATGTTTTTATGATTGGAACAAGTTTGTATCGTGTTTTGGAGTATGTTGGTGGTTTTGGATGAGGTCCCGGGGGCCTCGGGGCGTTTTCGGATGGTTAAACGGGAGAAAATATGGAAAATTACAGACTTTGTGCAGTGGTTCTGTTGTTTTCGCTCCTGCGGAAATGGGAGCGCAGGAGCGAGTCCGCAGGAGCGGACGAAGGGGCGTAGGGGCGGAGTCGATCGCTGAAGCGGAGCCTGGTCCGCAGGAGCGGCATCGCTAGTGCGACAGGGTGATCGTAGAAGCGGACTTGATGCGTAATGGGAAAGTCCACAGAAGCGGATTGTTGATCACATAGGCGAGTCCGGAGGAGCGGACTCTTGTTCACAGAAGCGGGAAAGACCGCAGGGGCGGAGGAAATTGCGCAGGAGCGGATGAAGGGGCGCAGGGGCGGAGTCGATCGCTGAAGCGGAGCCTGGTCCGCAAGAGCGGCGTCGCTGGTGCGAGAGGGTAATCGTAGAAGCGGACTTGATGCGTAATGGGAAAGTCCGTAGAAGCGGATTGTTGATCACATAGGCGAGTCCGCAAGAGCGGACTCTTGTTCATAGAAGCGTGAAAGACCGCAGGGGCGGAGGAAATTGCGCAGGAGCGGACCCGCAGGAGCGGTCCGTGGCTCACAGGAGCGGAAATGGCCAAATAGGCCGGGATTCGCAGAAGCGACCAATTGGTCGCAGAAGCGGTTCTGCAGAGGCGGAAATGGACCGCAGAGCAAAAATCGCAGAGAGTTAATTGTATCAGAAGTTAGAAAATTTCAGAAACATTTCAACATTTGGGGTCTCGGCTTAAGAGGCGATTTGGGCGATTTTGAAGAGAAATTCAAGGAAAATCATCAGGTAATCAACTATGGACTCATATTATGATTAATATTGATAATATTATGCAATTATCTCATGAAAATGGAGAAATTTGGGGTGTTTTATGGGGGATTTAGCCCTAGGCTTGAACTTTAGAAAAATAAGGAATTGATTGGGCAAATAGAGTCCGAATTTGATAAATTTTATATGCATAGACTCGTATTGAGATGAGGGTTCCGAATATGTGACTTTTGTAATTTTTCGAGAAGCGTACCGAAAGTCAGGTTTTGTCAACTTTGTAAATTTTGGTGTAAATTGAGTTGTTTTGACTGGGTGTCGTCCCGTTGGTCTATATTGATGTGTATTTACTATATTTGATCAGATTCAATGCGTGCGGAGCTTGATTCTTGTGGCAAGGGCATCGCGAACTAGTCGTCGAGCTGTATTGAGGTGAGTAATAGATGTGGGTGATGACCAGTGGGTTCGAAACCCCGGTATACCACTTTGTGACGCTGTATAGCGGCGAGACACGTACTCTCTTGTGAGTGCGGGGTCGATTGTGATTTGAGGACTATGGATTAGTCCGATCTGTTGATACTGTATTATGATATTGGCTTTTTCATGAGCCGTTGAACCTCCTTCTCGGATGGTTGCGTATTATATTGTGAAATTGGCTACTCTTGAGTCGTTGAACCTCCTTCTCGGATGGTTGAGTACATTTATGGGCTGTGAGCCAGTTATTGGGATCTTGCGAGGATCGTTATCATTATGCTGTGATATTGACATGCTAGTTTTACTACCAGTCTGAAGCTATTACTGTTATTATGATTTATCCAATCTCTGGAACTTTGACATACTATTTTCAACTAAAAATGATAAAGAGTTTTCAAAACTACTTGTGAGCCTGCGAGGCTGTATTTGCATATTAGCTAACTGGAAGTGGCTCGGGCTGCGCACCGCAGTGTATATTCATGATATTGTGCTTGGGCTGTAGGAGCCCCTCCGGAGTCTGAACCCCCACAGTGAGCACGAATACCCAAATTGAATGGGCTACGCGCCGTAGCGGTCATGTTATGCATTGCATTGCATTTAGCTACATTTGCTAGCTGTTATACTTGTTATTGATATTTGTTGGATCTCTACTGCTGATATTGAACTGTTACAGGGTATTGATTACAGCTTTACATAGTGCTTTATTGTGGATTTCTTATATACGCTGTCTTACCCCTGTTTATTACCATTGAGTTTGGCAGTACTCATATTACTCCCTGCACCTTGTGTGCAGATCCAGGTACCTCTAAGCAGTGATCCGGTAGCTGTTCGAGGCGACTTCTGTAGGATATTTGAGGTAGCTGCAGAGTCCGCAGGGCCCGATATTCCTTCCTACTATCTTTTGAATATGTATTTGCTATTTTTTTCCGCACCGAGTTTTGTTGTAAACCTTATTACACTTATGTTCTTTAGAGGCTCATGACTCTTGACCCTTCGGTCTACGGGAGTTGGTATGTGTTGGGGCTTGGTTCCCTATTTTGATATATCTATCACCGTTGTCTTTTAACTTGTTATGCTGAAATGGGATAATACAAGCTCATAGCTCCGTAAATTGTTGTTGATTGGTCGGGCCGGCCTAGCAGTGTGCTGGGCGCCATCACGACCGGATTTGGGGTCGTGACATCCACGCAGCTGACAGAAGGAGGTACGGTAGATGAGGTAAATACATTTGCAAAATTTGGAACATGCAAGGGAGCAGAAGCTGGAAAAGAAGCGGGAATGGGAATGGTAGCCGTGTGGTTATATGAAGTGACAAAAGCGACAGATGGAATAGAAACGGAAGTTGAAAGGGGGATTTCCTCCAAAACTGGACCAAAATCATCACCCCCGAAACCTTCGAGGAAAAGGCGTTGAGTAAACTCGGGAGTTTCATTTGGAACAGTTTCTTCATCAAATATAATAGTGACGGGCTCAAAGGTACGAACATGAGGAACTTCAGTAGCAGGAGGAGCTTCAGCTTCATCTTCTGAAATTATCACTCGTCTCCTAGATCTGGGACGAGCTACCGAGGGAGTATCTTCATCTTCTTCCACATCAGAATTTTCCTCAAATTTTTTCCTCTTTATTAAAATATCCTTTGACCTCCTTGAAGTTGAAGAAGTCTGGGAAAAAGATCTAAGATCAAGAGCCGCTTCAGCTTTCATACCTCGATTGATAAATCCTGACAAAAAGAAGGATATAAGATCTGATATGCAAAAGTATTTTTTTAAGAAAAGGAAATAGCAAGTGAATACCATGAGTTCTAACCCTCCAGCCGTGCCTAGCAGAGATTGATCTCCAAGTACGTGCCTTCATGGGTATAGCCTTCAAACGAGCATCGACCCAAGCTAGGAAATCAGGGACGAGTTCCACATCTCCCATGATAGCTATTCCAAAAAGCAAAACAAAAGTGCTTTAATAACAGAAGAATGGAATGTCAAAAAATAGACACGGCAAAAAAAAACACTTACGAGTCATGTTCCACTTCTACGAAAAAGGCATGTTGGATTCACCAACCAGATCAACGGGAACACTTAGAAACCGTACATACCAGCCATGGTCATTAACATCTTCAGGGTTTATCAAAACCCTCTTTCCTCTAGCAGTCAGTGAAAAGACTGCGTTGCGGAAAAGTTTGGGGTGGTAAAGGTGAATAAAATGAGGAAAGGTAAAATTTACACCTCCCTTAGTTGAAATAAACCTTAAGCATGCTACTGCTCTCCAAACCAGAGGACCGACTTGGGCTAAACAGATCTTGAAGAAGCGACAAAATTCAAGAATCACTGGGTCAATAGCAGGAGAAAATCCCAGAGTAAAGGGGTAAGTATAAACACAAGAAAAACCAGGGTTGTAAGAAGAAATACTCTGGTTAGGGTTGGGAATAACTATGGGGGTACTAGCTCTCCAATGACAATCCTCCCGAATTAAAGGAATCATTGTTTTAGTAATTATAGAGGGGTAATTATCAACCTTCTCCAACTTGAGCATTTGCTCACAAAGAACCTCCTTATCATGCTCAAAGGACAAGTCCGATGGTACAATTTCGTCCACCGTCGGTTCATGAAGAGGTTCCGTAGATTCTTTTCCCTTGGAAGAAGGTTTGTTAGATGAAGATCCCTTGGAAGAAGTGCTAGAAAGGATAGCAGAACCAGATATGCCGCCCCGTATTGATCTCATACCACGAGGAGCACTAGTTCCGCCACTTTGATGCCTTGCGGGAGCATTGGGGAATTGGTCAAAGATTGGAACTTTTCTAGGGTTAGAAGACGCCATGGCTCAGCACGTTATTACAAAAGAAGAGTGGAAGGAAGAAGCAAAGAGTTACTCAGTGAAAAGGATAAAGAAGAAGAAATCACAGAAATATACGAAAAGTGATCGGTAAACCAGGAAACATAATGATGAAATGCCTATAATAAAGGTAACCATCACTTCAAGTGTAAAGCAAAGAAAAGGCTGCAAACTCGCCGAACTAGTGGAGAAGTGACACGTATATGGTACATTAAATGGAAGAGATAACTGAAGCGTCAATACTGACATAGCATTTATTGTGACAAAAATTCCCTTTTTTAAGCATCCACTTCCCATATATTTAAAAGATAAATAAATGGAAAGTGGGTGGACTAACTGTATTGGGGAAAAATATTTATGACGTGGCAAGACACGTGGAATATGCGCAAGGTTAGTATTCTGAAGGAAGGTAAACGAAAGAGACAAGAGGATAAAATAGACACGGGACGCAATACGACTGCAAAACCCGTGCCTATTTGGAGCGGGCTAGAACGTGACTTCAGAAGACAAAGGATGAAGATACGAGCACCGTATCTTTTCAAAATATCCAGAAGCAACGGGTCAAAAAGCATTTGGAGCATGGATTTGAAGGCAGAAAGGAGTCTAAATTCAATCATTAAATATCCTATACTTTAAAGGATCAACATTTATTGAAAATGATTGTGTAACGACCTATTTAATGTAATGTATTCCTCACTAAAACTTACGTCTTATTACTCCATCTAGAGTCAGCTATAAAAGAAGGAAGTTATGCCATTGTAATGGACAACAACCTCTGAAATACAATCTTTTTGTCACGACCCGGATTTTTCCCCCCAACATCGGGATCGTGATGGCGCCTACTCGTGGTAGCTAGGCAAGCCACTGTATTCATACTATCCTGTTTTTAGCAATATTTCATACTCAATTTATCAACATAACCATAACCTTAATTAAATAAGTGCGGAAGACTTTATTGAAATAGAGATAAGCAGTTTCAAGGTAAAACAATACTGAAATCCTCTACCCAAGACGTGGAGTCACCAACACACGAACTACTACTGAATACTACACATAAAGGTCTGAAAGAAATATAACATAATCTGTTTGTCTCGGAACAAGGAGACTACAGCTAAAACATAAGTAAAAAGAAGAGACGCCTGGCCTGCGGACACCTGCAAGCTACCTCGGTCTCAATATGCTCAACTCCCACGCAAAAGATCTACTGTTGCTGCTCCTGATCAAAACCTGGACCTGTGCAAAAATGCACAGAAGTGCAGTATCAGCACAATTCGACCCCATGTGCTGGTCAGTGCCTGGCCTATTCCGGCGAAGTAGTGACAAGCCTAGGACCAGACACCCACATAAACCTGTGGAGTTCTATATATATGTACACCACAAGATAACGAGAAATAATCAAGTAACAACTCAACAAGGAATAACACAAAGGAACTCAACAATTAACAACAGTTATTAAATCAACAAGGAAAAACCAAAGTATAATAGAAAACAGGTAATATCAAGTCAAGGAATAGCAAATAGTTGCACGGCATCACCCTTCGTGCATTTACTCTCATCCTCACCAAATAAGCAGATAAAGTGCACGGCATCACCCTTCGTGCTTTTACTCTCATCCTCATATCCATGGTACGGCATGATCCTTCGAACATGGTTCAATAACAAGGCACGACATGATCCTTCGTGCATAATTAATTACATGGCACGACATTAACCTTCGTGCAAATTCAATAAATCAAGGCACGACATTAACCTTCGTGCATAATCAATAAATCAAGGCACGACATCACCCTTCGTGCATTATCACTCTTCCTCACCCAAATAACAATCACAGTTAAGGGCAGAGAATGAAAACAATAAATCATGAACCATCCGGCAAGGGACACAATAATCATCACAACAAAGTCCCGGCAAGGGCAATCAATAACTTCACAACAAGTCCCGGCAAGGGAGAACAATAACAATTCTACAACCAGGCAAGGGTTCAACAATTTATCTTTAAATATGTCTCACCACAACTATTAACAACGACTCACGGTCATGCAAGACGCCAATGTATGGATGCTCGTCACCACAGCCCATACACCGCACTCTCTATCACATAGCACATAGCACACAATCCTATTCCCTCAAGCTAGGATAGAACAAACACTTACCTCGAAAGTTTACGAACAATTCAATCAGTAGCAATGCCTTTTCCTTTCGAATTGATTTAATTTCATCAATACTACTCAACAAACTAATTCATATGGACAATTATAATTAACAAACTAATTCATATGGCCAATTATAATTTTTACAACATTCTGCCCGGAATAGTGAATATCGACCCCGGGCCCACATAATCGAAACTCGAGTTTCGAACAAAAATAAATTTACCCAATCATCCACGAGTTCAAGTATATGATTTGTTTCAAAATCGGACCTCAATTCGAAGTCCAATTGCCCAATTCATGAAAACCCTAGGTTTTACCCAAAAACATGAATTTCTACCATGAAAACCTTTGATTTCTATTGAAAAACATGTTTAATGTTGTTAGGAATTGAATGAATTAAGTAAAAAGTGACTTACAATTGCTTTGGAGTGAATTTGGCCTTGAGAGCTCGTGTGTAGTGTGTGGGTTTTTGAAAGAATGAAGAATGAGCTTTAAAATTCGTTTAAGTAAAAATTGCACAGCTGCGGGTATCGCAATTGCGAACATTTGTTCGCAATTGTGAACACTACAGGTCTGGGGGTCTGCTGCTCATTTGCGAGACAGGCTTCGCATTTGCGAACCTGGATGGGACAAAGGGACTTTCGCATTTGCGACAGAAGCTTCGCATTTGCGAAGCCATGCAGTTTATTGAGGGCCTCGCAATTGCGAGGTTATGTTTGCAATTGCGAGCCAAGCAGTCCTGGACACCCCTTCGCATTTGCGATCAAGGGTTCGCATTTGCAAACCCAGCCTTGACCTGTCACCTTCGCAATTGCGAGAAATTCTTCGCATTTGCGAAGCCAACAGCTGGGTGAAAAACAAGCAGTGTAAAAATTCAGAATTTGAACCAACGGCCTACCAAATCTTTACCCGAGCCCCCGGGCTCCAAACCAAACATGTACACAACATCAAAAACACATTACAAACTTGCTCGTGCGATCACATCGCCAATATCACACCGTTTTCATCAAATCAAGCCTCAAGTTCATGATTTTCATGCTTTTGGTTTTCAAAACTTTCAAAGTTGGAACTCAAGGTCCAAAACATATCAAACGACATCCAAATGTCACCAAACTTTGCATAAAGCACACATATAATATTTAAGACTTGAACCGGGCATCCGAACCAAAATACGAGCCCGATGCCATAGTCATTTAATCCTTTTTCCTTTAATAATTACTTTAAAAACAATTTCACAGAAAAATCCATAACTTGGTCTCTAGGCCTCAGAATTCGACTCCGGACGCATGTCCGAGTCCCATATTTTCCTACGGACCTTCCGGGACCGTCCGATCTCGGGTCCGGGTCCATTTACCAAAAATGTTGACCGAAGTCAACCATATCAATATTAATATCATTTTTCTTCAAATTTCTCATAGAATTCATATATTCTATCACAAAATCTTTCCGGCTACATGCTCGGATCATGCACGTAAATCGAGGTAATATAGAATGAGGTTTTCAAGGCCTCGGAAGTACGGAACAAGTGAGGAAAAACAGGTGATGACCCTTTGGGTCGTCACATTGTAACACATCCTCCGTGATTGCTTCAATCCGTATAAGGATTTCTGAAGCGTTATTGAACAAGTTTTTCTTGAACTTTTATGTGATTTAGGAACTTTAAATCCTTCGGGGATTTTCCACTGAACACGCACAAAAGGATAACTCTTCGACCTCAATTGCCGAACCTGCCAGTCTAGAATGGCCACCGGCTCCTCCTCGTAAGATAGATCATTGTTCAATTGGACAGTACTAAAGTCTAACACATGCGCGGGATCACCGTGGTATCTCCGAAGCATAGATACATGAAAAACAGGATGCACGACTGATAAGCTAGGCGGCAAAGCTAATCTGTAAGCCACCCCTCCCACTCTGTCTAGAATCTCAAATGGACCAATATACCTAGGGCTGAGCTTGCCCTTCTCCCCGAACCTCATCACGCCCTTCATAGGCGACACTCGGAGCAATACTCGTTCACCAACCATGAAATCTACATCTCGAACCTTACGATCCGCATAAGTCTTTTGTCTGGACTGAGCTGAATGCAATCTCTCCTAGATAGTCTTGACCTTATCCAAGGACTCCTAAACTAAGTCTGTACCCAATAACCGAGCCTCTCCCGGCTCAAACCACCCAACTGGAGATCGACATCGCCTCTTACGGGGCCTCTGGATGCTAGACTGGTAGCTGTTGTTGTAGGCGAACTCTGCTAATGGCAGAAACTGGTCCCACGAGCCTCCGAAATCAATAACACAGGCTCGAAGCATGTCCTCTAGAATCTGAATAGTCCTCTCGGACTGACCATCTGTGTGAGGATGAAAAGCTGTACTCAGCTAAACCTGGGTGCCTAATTCCTGCTGGACCGCTCTTCAGAACCGCGAGGTAAACTACGTACCCCGATTTGAGATAATGGATACCGGCACCCCATAAAGTCGAACAAACTCCCTAATGTAAATCTCTGCTAACCTCTCCGATGAGTAGGAGACAGATACTGGAATGAAGTGTGGTGACTTGGTCAGCCTATCAACAATGACCCAAATAGCATCAAATTTCCTCCGAGTCAAAGGAAGTCCGGTAATGAAGTCCATAGTGATCCGCTCCCATTTCCACTCGGGAATTTCAATCCTCTGGAATATACTACCAGGTCTCTGGTGCTCATATTTCACCTGCTGACAATTTAGACACCGAAAGACATACGCTACGATATCTTTCTTCATCCTGCGCCACCAATAGTGCTGCCGTAAGTCCTGGTACATCTTCACAGCGCCCGTGTGAATAGAATACCGCGAACTATGGGCTTCCGCAAAGATCAACTATCGAATCCCTTCAACATTGGGCACACAAACTCGACCCTGCAATCTCAATAACCCGTCATCATCCAAATTTACCTTCGTGGCACCTCCCCGCTGTACTGTATCTCTCAAGTCACGCAAATGAGGATCATGAAGTTGCCTCTCACGGATACGCTCTAATAGAGAGGAACGAGCGACCGTGCAGGCTAACACCCTGCTGGGCTCAGAAATGTCTAATCTCACGAACTGGTTGGCTAAGGCCTAGACATCTAAAGCAAATGGTCTCTGACTGACTCGAATGAATGCAAGACCACCCATGCTGGCAGACTTTCTTCTCAATGCATCGGCCACCACATTGGCTTTACCTGGGTGATATAGGATAGTAACATCATAATCCTTTAGCAACTCTAACCATCTCCGCTGTCGTAGATTCAACTCCTTTTGCTTGAACAAGTACTGTAGGCTTTTGTGATCAGTGTACACCTCACATGTCACACCATATAGATAATGCCTCCAGATCTTTAAGGCATGAACCACTGCTGCTAACTCAAGATCATGAACTGGATAATTCTTCTTATGTATTTTTAGCTGCCTCGAAGCATAATCAATAAACTTACCATCCTGCATCAATACCGCTCCAAGCCCTATACGAGATGCGTCACAGTAAACTGTATAAGGCCATGCACCCGTAGGTAATATCAATACTGGTGCCGTAGTCAAGGCTGTCTTAAGCTTCTGAAAGCTCGCCTCACACTCATCTGACCACTGGAACTGGGCACCCTTCTGGGTCAACCTGGTCATCGGGGCTGCAATAGAAGAAAACCCCTCTACAAATCGATGGTAGTAACCTGCTAACCCCAAGAAACTCCGGATCTCAGTCACTGAAGCTGGTCGAGGCCAATTCTGGACTGCCTCAATCTTCTTTGGGTCCACCTGAATACCTTCCACTGATACAATGTGGCCTAGAAATGCCACCGAACTCAACCAGAACTCACATTTCGAAAATTTGGCATATAGCTGATTATCCTTCAGAGTCTGAAGAACCACTCTAAGGTGCTGCTCGTGCTCTTCCTGGCTACGGGAGTATACCGGGATGTCATCTATAAAGACTATCATGAACAGATCTAAGTAAGGCCTGAACACCCGATTCATCAACTCCATGAATGCTGCTGGGGCATTGGTAAACCCAAAAGGCATAACCAAGAATTCATAATGCCCGTATCTAGTGCGAAAGGCTGTCTTAGGAATGTCGGCCGCCCTAATCTTCAGCTGATGGTAGCCCGACCTCAAGTCTATTTTTGAGAACACCCTTGATCCTTGGAGCTGTTCAAACAAATCATCAATCCTCGGCAGTGGATAATTGTTTTTTATTGTCACTTTGTTCAATTGTCGGTAATCAATACACATCCGCATCGAGCCATCTTTCGTCTTCACAAATAACACAGGTGCGCCCCAGGGGGAAACACTGGGCCTGATAAAGCCCTTCTCAAGAAGGTCTTGCAGCTGATCTTTTAACTCTTTTAACTCCGACGGGGCCATACGATAGGGTGGAATAGAGATGGGCTGAGTGCCCGGTGCCAGATCAATACAGAAATCAATATCCCTGTCGGGTGGCATGCCCGGCAGGTCTGAAGGAAAAATCTCAGGAAACTCCCGTGCAATAGGGACTGACTCAATGGAAGGAACTTCTGCGCTGGAATCACGAACATAAGCCAGATAAGCTAGACACCCCTTCTCGACCATACGTCGAGCCTTAAACATAGGAAATAACAGTGCGAACGGAGTGGCTCGAGGTACCCTTCCACTCTAGTCGGGGTGATTCTGGCAAGGCCAAGGTCACAGTCTTGGCATGACAATCTAGGATAGCATGGTATGGGGACAACTAGTCCATCCCCAATATGACATCAAAATCCACCATGTCCAAAAGTAATAGATTGACACGGGTTTCAAGACCCCCAAAGATAACTACGCACGAATGATGCACCGGTCGACTATAATGGAGTCACCCACCGGTGTAGACACATAAACTGGAATATCCAGATCATAGCTAGGTATTGCCAAATACGGTGCAAAGTAGGAAGACACATATGAATATGTAGACCCAAGGTCAAATAATACTGAAGCACCTCTGCCACAAACAAGAATGGTACTTGTAATCACGGCATCTGATGCCTCTGCCTCTCGCCTGGCTGGGAAAGCATAGAATCGGGGATCAGCACCTCCCCTCTGAGCTACATCCCTAGGACGGCCATCAGCTGGCTGACCTCTGCCTCTGGCTGGTTGGTCTCCACCTCTACGGTCTCGACCTCCACCTCTATGATCTCTACCCCCGCCTCTGGCTAGCTGGGCAGGCTGAGGGTCAGCTGGGGCCTGAATCATGGGAGGAAGGCCCCGCTGCTGAGTGTTGCCCGTCGCTCGAGGGCAAAATCTGACAAGATGACCTGGGTCACCACAACCGTAGCAACTCTTAGGCTGATGGGGCCGCTGGCCCTGACGACCTGAATGGCCCCCACAAACACTCTAAAGAGGCTGAGCACTAATGGGAGGCTGATCTGAATACTGCTCCCGAAACCCACGATCACCTGGTCCACCCTGTGAAGCTAGGGGGCTAAATGAAAAGGTCTAGAAGACTGGCCCCTATCAAACGATTCCCTGCCTCTAGAAGAAGAACCACTAAATCTGCCGGAATGATGAGGCCTCTTGTCTGAAGGGTAACCACCTCCCCGAACAAGAGCCATCTCAACTCTACGAGCTGCATTAGCTGCCTCCTTAAAAGATATATCACTCCCAACTCCCACAGCCATCTGAAGTCTAATTGACTAATTTAGCCCATTTATAAACCTACGGACCCTCTCCCGATCTGTGGGGAGTATCACAACTGCATGATGTGCCAGATCAACAAATCTCGTCTCATACTGAGTGACAGTCATAGTACCCTGCTGGAGGCGCTCAAACTGCCTCCAAAGTGCATCCCGCTGAGTAACAGGGATAAACTTCTCCAGAAATAACTCTGCAAACTGGTCCCATGATAAAGCGGGGACCCTGCTGGTCGAGTCAAACAGTAATCTCTCCACCAAGTCTTGGCGGATCCTGAAAGCCTGAATGTACAGAAGCCAACCCCATTGGACTCCACTATCCCCATAGTCTTGAGAATATCATGGCAACTGAATAAGAAATCCTGAGGATCCTCTGATGTGGCACCGCTGAAGGTAGTGGTAAACAGCTTGGAGAACCGATCAAGTCTCCATAAAGAATAAGAAGTCATGGGCTGCTCCATCTCCGACCTAAGTTGTGGTACCTAACTGAGTGGCCACAGCTGGCTGAACCACTGGTGCCTGAGGCTGAGGAGCTACTAGCTCCGGAGTACGAGCAATAGGACTTTGGGCCCCTCATCCAGCCTGAGAAGCGGCTGGTACGACTAGTAATAAGCCTGCTCTAGCAACGCTGTTCATAAATCCCACTATCCTGACCAGAGCCTCCCGAAGATCTGGGGTAAATAAAGCCTCTCCTGGGACCTGAGTTGGGCCCACTGGAGCTTCTGGGACTGGAACCTCCTTGCTAGTCTCAATGTGAGGTTCCACATCTGGAATAGCTGTTGGGGGCTGAGCTCTGCGCCTACCACGGCCTACGATACGGCCTCGGCCTCTATCGCTCACGGAAGCTTCCTGGGCCTCGGGCTGCTGGTCAGCGGACGAAGAGCGCGTGTCCTCACCATCTGCAAAAGGACAGAATAGAAGTTCGATCGGTATTTGAGGAACAAATCGCACGACAAGAAGGAACAAATGAGAGACTCTTTCCTAACTCAATAGACTCTGGAGGACAAGTACAGACGTCTTCGTACCTACCTGTCAAACTCTACTAAGCTTGTTCATGAGTGGTGAGACCTATGTAACCTAGAGCTCTGATACCAACTTGTCACGACCCAGATATTTCCCCCAATATCGGGATCGTGATGGCGCCTACTCGTGGGCAAGCCACTGTATTCATACTATCATGTTTTTAGCAATATTTCATACTTAATTTATCAACAAAACCATAACCATAATTAAATAAGTGCGGAAGACTTTATTGAAATAGAGATAAGCAGTTTCAAGGTAAAACAATACTGAAATCCTCTACCCAAGACGTGGGGTCACCAACTTACAAACTACTACTGAATACTACACTGTAACGACCCGGCCCGTCTTTATGGTAATTGCCACCCCGTTATATTGTATTAACATATCTTATGCTTCTATATCAGTGTTAGAACCTATCGGGTGAGTTAGGAGTGAGTTGAATTGAAAATGAAGCAAATAGCATGTTTGAAGGAAGTTTGAATATGGAAAGTCAACCTAGAGTTGACTATCGAGTTAGAGTGCTCGGAATCGGATTATGATGATTCGACTAGTTTCGAGGGATCATTTATGACTTAGGAGAGCAATCGGAATTGAATTTAGAGGCCCGGTGTAGAAATAGGCTTGAATTGGCTAAGGTTGAATTTTGGTGAAATCCGAACGGTATGTGAGATTTTGATTTGGGGGTCGGAATGGAATTCCGACAATTCCTGTAGCTTCGTTATGTGATTTTGGATATGTCTACAAATTTTCAGGTCATTCGGACGTCGTTTGATCGGGTTTTGGATTGAATGTTAGTTTTGAAAGTTTTGAAGAAACTTAGGCTTGAATCCGTGTGTAATTGGTGATTTTGATGTTTAGGATGGTGTTTTTATGATTGGAACGAGTTCGTATCGTGTTTTGGGGTATGTTGGTGGTTTTCGTTGGGGTCCCGGGGGCCTCGGGGTGAATCCGGACCATAATTGGAAGCAAGAAATGGTCTGCTGTAAATTTGCAGATCACTGGGCGAAATTTTAGCCTTCGCGTTCGCGAGGGCTATGCCGCATTCGCGTAGGCTGGGGCCGGGTAACCATCGCGTTCACGAGGGAAGGTAATGCGTTCGCGTATGAGGGAGCTGGAACGCATCGCGTTCGCGTGGAGTATGGTCGCGATCGCGTAAGAGGATAAGGCAGGGCAGGCTAAAGCATCGCGTTCGCGATCAGCCTATCGCATTCGCGTAGGCAAGGTTGGACGAAGCTTCGCGTTCGCGTGAAGGATGGACGCGTTCGCATAGAAGAAATTCGGCGGCTGGGAGAATTGACCTTCGCGGACGTGTGATAGGGCGTCGCGTTCGCGATGAAGTAATCGTTTAGGCCATCGCGTTCGCGTGAGAGACATCGTGAACGCGTAGAGTTAAATTCCCAGGCAGTGAGTTTAATTGCAGAACAGAGGGCTTGCGGGTTCATTTACCCAAAACACCATTTTTAAGCCCTAGAGAGAAGAAATCACGGGAAAATGCTGGGAAATCATCGGGTATTCATCGGAGGTAAGTTTCTTGACTCAAAAACATCACTTTATGGTAGAATTAACATCAATCTTCATGAATTTGGGTAGAAATTGTGAAGGATTGTGGCCTAGATATAGAAAATGAAAATTTGGGTTTCGAAAGGCCAATCGAACTCCGATTTTGGTAAATTTTATATGTATGGACTCGTGGCGAGAGAGGGTTCTAGAAATATGAGTTTCGAAATTTTTCGAGATGTGGGCCCGGGGCTCGGGTTTTGCAAATTTCGTGATTTTTGATATTTTTCGAGTTCTTTCGATTGGGTTATGTTCCATTACCCTATTTTGATATATTTGTGCTGATTTGTGCTAGTTTTGACGTGCGTGGATTCCGGTTCGAGGAGCTAAGGCGTCGCGGGCATGAGCTTTCGTCGGTTCGAGGTGGGTAATACTTGTAAATGATGTCCTGAGGGTTAGTAAACCCCGGACTTGCACATCTTAGTGCTGTGTTGAGGTGACTTGCACGCCGAATAACGGGTGTGGGGTAGAGCACCATTGGGGATCGTGAGTTGGTCCGTCCCGTGTAATAAATAATAACACCTAATTGTTAAAATGAATTGGACTAATTATCATGTTTGGGCTTCGTGCCAATTATTTGAATCCTTCAAGGATTGGTATCACTGTTTTGATAACACTGTGCATATTTTATTCTAAATCTAAGGTTTAAAATGGAATTATGGCTATTCAGCATTTTTGTAAGGTTATGAAAAACTTGAACAAGGTCTTAATAACATTTTTGCTGTGAGCTAATATGATATTGTTGCCCGTAGGGCTTTCTTGATTATTTGTTAGATTGATTGGGGCCGAGGGCCATATGTTAGGGCATGACATTCATGTGAGTATATGCATACACATGCATGGATCGAACTGCACGCCGCAGTGGTATATGGATCGGGCTGCGCGCCGCAGCAGGTGTGATATTGGTATTGTGCTTGGGCTGTAGGAGCCCTTCCGGAGTCTGGACACCCCCGGTGAGCACGGGTACCCAAAAGGATCGGGCTACACGCCGTAGCAGTCATATGCATTGCATGGCATACATACATTGGTTTACGTGTACTACATGGCATAACATTTTAGCACTCATACTTTACTGGCACATGTGCATTTGTTGCTTTATTGACCAGATCTCCTGGTATAAATTGTTAAGAGTGCTAAGCCCGAGAGGCTGATTTGAGTGCTGACTTGCACTGCTTGAGATTCTCCCAGGTATTGGTATGTTATAATGAAAGAAAGTAGTTAAAAAAAATTGAGATTTCTAATAATCTACTCACATATGTTGAAAAGGAATAAAATGATAGTGTTTTGAAGTTTAATGATAGTTCTGTATTGTGTAGCAAGAGATAGTGCATTGCGTGGTTTTCTTCCCTTCAACATTATTTACTTTTATTACCGCTGAGTTGGAAGTACTCACACCGACTCCCTGCACCTTGTGTGCAGATCCAGGTACATTACGGCAGAGCTGATTCCATTGCGGCTCGGGAGTGCTTTTGGACAGTCGAGGTAGCTGCCAGCGTTCGCAGGACCTGATTCTCCAGTTTGTCTATATTTTGTTCTAATAATCCCACACTTGTGCACAATTATATTCGCTATTTACACACTGTATACTCCATAGAGGCTCATGACTCTTGACCCTTCGGTCTATGGGAGTTCGCACGTGTTGGGACTTGGTTCCCTGTTTTTAATATGTATCTATCACTGTTGAATTATTTCCGTATGCTTAAATTGGATAAAGTGAGCTTGTGGCTCTGTGGTTATTGTTGATTGGTCGGGCTGGCCTAGCAGTGTGCTGGGCGCCATCACGACCGGATTTGGGGTCGTGACAAGTTGGTATCAGAGCCTAGGTTTACTAGGCCTCGTGAGTCTTGAGCCGGTTAGTAGAGTCTTGTGGATCGGTACGGGGACGCTTGTACTTATCCTCGGGAGGCTGCGAACCTTTAGGAAACACTTCACATTTCTTGGAATTCTTATCGTGCGCGCTTGATTCGGCTTGAGATATAATTTTGAAATTCCTTCCGCACGTCTGTGTACGCATCGAGCGCTCAGTAATATAATTGACTTATGGCTTGCAATTCCCCGATCGAGGGGCGAGATATAATCTCTGTGAGTTCATGTTGGGCCAGTCGGGAGAACTTGAGGCCGGATCCTTGTCTATGGCTTGAGCACCAAGGTATTAATTTTGCACGTCGGTATTATGAAGTTCATACGATCGGTACTGATCCTTATTGTGCAAATGGCAGTTTGATAATGTGAGAGCGGTAAGGTATTCAGTTCTTATTGTGATTTGATATGTAGCCCTAGCTATAGGCGTGAGAAATATGTTCATTGCCTCTTAGCGGAAATGTAAAGTGCACTATGTATGGTAGTATGAGTTTAGACTCAAGAAAATTTAATTGGTTGTGCTATGAGTATTGCGGTGAAAGGTATTTGACATATGTTATGATTCGAGCAGGTACAGCACAGGTTCAAGTATAAAATTGTGATAGTATGATTCGTATAGTATTGAGATTTAATGTGGTTGAAATACATTGTTATATCTTGTTGAGTTGTGGATGTATTGTTAGAATGGTTTGGTGATTCTCTGGCAGGTGGATAGGCCAATTTACAAAGGGAACTCTACCGAAATTTTTGGAAAATTTGGGACTTAGAAAAGATTTTTGTCACCTAAAGAGTAGGCGTAACTGTTATGTGTGATTGAATGCAAGAATTGGAAAAAAATTAATATTTCTGATGATTCGAACCTCCGCCGAAGCTTGTAAAGGACTTGAGTTTAATCTAACTAGAACTTTGTTGCATCATTTGAGTAAGAAGGCTATGAGTGGCTAAAAGTGCTTTGATGTATGACTCTGAGCTAAGTTGGCGAGGTTGTTATTGATTAACTGATTGCACTGTCGTGTGCTATGTTGGCTCTGTCTCTAGGTATGTTGGGAAATTTTGATAAAGGCTTATGGTGCTTCGTAGATTTGAAGAAATACTAGGATGTTGTGAACTTATGTTGGTAAAGAATGTTCGGTGTATAGAAAAGGAAGATAGCTAATTGTATCTATATGTAATCATGTTCTGCGGTGTTAGAGTTCTAACATGGCACGAGCAGTTCTGTTCAATAAGACTGTTGAATTACAGCTGAATGAGGGTGAATAATGCCCGAGAATCATTTTTCAGTGTTCAAGATTTTACTTGTAACAGTCAGGTGTCTTAAGATTGTGCATGTGGCTAAAGACGTTGTTTTCGTTAGAAGGGATCAAGACTTGTTCTATGTTATGTGAATGATGGGATTCTATGTATCCGTATTGGAAGGTAATGATACTAATTCAAAAATTGCATGAAGTTCTCCAAAATAATGTATTGTAGAATGTGGTACTTATGGGAAATATTGGGAGAGTATTAAGTGGCCTTTGTGTCTTAGACCGTGTGGCCTTATGTACGAGTCTTGTGTGGTAACATGAGTTGATGTATTATGTTGCTACAGTAATGGCTAATATTAAATTAAGGATGAATCAGAAAGGAAACTTGGTAAATGGATCAACTTGTTAATAAACCGAAACGGTATGTGAAGGAATACGATTAATTCCTAGTATATGTTTGGAGTAATGAGTCTCGCAGATATTGTACAATAAAGCTTTTGAGTGCTGACAGTTGTGTAACTCGATATGGGAATAAGGACTCAGTCCTGGCAGTTTAATTTATGCAATGTAATTGGGATAAAGAGTTGGTGAAGTGCTTTACCGTAGTTTGAAAATGAGTGTATTTCCTATTGGTATGCAAAGCTTGGAAGGTGTAATGAGTTTTCTCTGTGTGGGATCATGAAAGTCCTTGACTAGTTGAGTGTGTCGATGTTTGCAGCGTAGGAAAGGGATAAGAATTTCCATGTTATCTTAGTGTGGTATGGTATATGCGATGTGTTATGGAAAGTTGATAATGACATATTCAAGGTTTCGAGATCATCTCATAATATATGGGAAGTCATTAAAAAAAATATTATTGATCAGCGCGGGCAGCTGCATGTGATTTAAGAATAAATCTTTCTGGTGATTAAGGAAAATGGTACTGCTATTCTAGTGATTTGGCTGGGTATATGGTCCAAAAAGGACGAGGTAATGTAAACTGATAATATCTAATGGCATGGTGGTATTCTCTTGTTGGATCGACTGTAATAATTGAGTCATTGATGGCATAGTGAAATTCTTGGATGGCTTTCGTGGAACGAATGGGCGCTTGATGTGCGTTATGTGTTCGTACGGTGGAGTGTGGAACCAGGTATAGCGATTCATGTGTTACATATGTGTTGGAGACTAGAAGTTCTCGTAATCCGCCTATGCAGTGGTTGTATATCGCGTGTATCGACACCGTTTTGTGATTATTGGAAATCGGAAGCCTTAGTGGCTCTCTCTTAGCTTGATATGATGAATTTGGGTTATGATACCTTATTTCAGACTGGTTGACATAAGTCAGGTCGTCTAGACAAATGTGATATGGACTATGTCGGAAAATGGCACAAATTGCGTAGCGGAGAGCATCAGAGTATGCTCCAACAGAGTAGTTGTACACAGGACCAGCGGACGGGTGGTAGGCATTGCTTTGTCGGTTGGACCTTAGTGGCGGATGTCAGGGAGGAGGTATCTACCATTGATTCAGTTCCAGTATTGAGAAACGTTGTCAGATGCGTTCATGTGGCCGAGCTTGAGGGTATATATATATATATATATATATATATGTTTGTTGTAATGAGAAAATTTGACTCGATATGCATTTCCTTTTTGCGAGATTTATGTGTGGATCGGGTGGCACGCCGCCACGGGTATGTCATTGGAGCGGGTTGCACGCCGCAACAGAATATTGTGAAAATATAGTTAGTTATATGCTACCTGGTATACAATACTTCCTCGCTTCTGAGGAAAAGACCGTTTTGAGTATCGCTTGGCGAATGGCACATCGGTTGTGTCCTTTCAGGATTTAATAGCATACATTAATTGTTTCACCGTGGGTGAGATTGATTGCTTGGGTTCAGACCTAAATATGTGTGTGGCTGACCGTTTTGAGCTTGGTAACTTGAGGTGCTTCATGAGTAATGGTGTTTGGATAGAAGCAAGAATCGTGGCAAGGCCACGTGATGTTATGACCTCTCGAGGAGGATTCGGGTACTCTATTTCTATAATGCGAGACGCGATCTCAGTTCTATATTATGATGGCACAGAGGGATTAAATTGCAGCTCTATTTGCTGGAGACAGTTGTCATGATTTGAGCTGTCATGATTCGAGTGTGTGCAGACGTTTCTATTAGAGCCTATGTTGTGCTCGTCGTGGCTTAGGCCGGTGTTGAGGTATTATATCACCAGTGCGGTGTGTTATAATCGAAATGACTATTGGAGTCATTAATAAATACGAGCATATTGGATCTTAGCTTGTTAGAAAGGTAAAAATTGAGGTTTGGCTCCGAAACCTATTGTGGTTCCAGTTTTAAAAGGGAAATAGATTCACGAATGGTTAACCTGAGAGATGGGTTCGGTATATCGCGTGTTTCAGCTGCCGTGGGCAGGATATAGAGGTGTTGGAATAAGACTCTATCTAATGAAAGAGGTTTTCAGCTAGTATTTGGTTATTGTGGCCGGTTGTTGTGATTAGAGACTATCGTCTCGAGTGATTGGGTTGTCGATACATCATATGATCTCACCCGGAGTAGTGAATATGGGTTATTGCAGTGGATTCGAGTGTATCCTGAGTATAGGCTTGGGATTAGCATTTGGCCTATGATTTCAGAAAGTGCAATATGATTTATGGTTCAGATGGTCTGTGAAATTTTGACTATATGGTGTTTTCGGACTTATGTGAGATAGGGTGACGTATGATCGCCGAGTATATGCTTGGTAAGGTCATTCAGCTATTGGATTGCTTCTAGTACAACTTTGAGTCCGCTCGAGGACGAGCGTTTGTTTAAGTTGGGGAGAATGTAACGACCCGGCCCGTCGTTACGGGAATTTCCACCCTGTTATGTTGTATTAACATATCTTATGCTTCTATATCAGTGTTAGAACCTATCGGGTGAGTTAGGAGTGAATTGAATTCAAAATGAAGCAAATAGCATGTTTGAAGGAAGTTTGAATATGGAAAGTCAACCTAGAGTTGACTATCAAGTTAGAGTGCTCGGAATCGGATTCTGATGATTCGACTAGTTTCGGGGGATCATTTATGACTTAGGAGAGCAATCGGAATTGAATTTGGAGGCCGGTGTAGAAATAGGCTTGAATTGGCTAAGGTTGAATTTTGGCGAAATCCGAACGGTAGGTGAGATTTTGATCCGGGGGTCGGAATGGAATTCCGACAATTCCTGTAGCTTCGTTATGTGATTTTGGATATGTCTACAAATTTTCAGGTCATTCGGACGTCGTTTGATCGGGTTTTGGATTGAATGTTAGTTTTGAAAGTTTTGAAGAAACTTAGGCTTGAATCCGTGTGTAATTGGTGATTTTGATGTTTAGGATGGTGGTTTTATGATTGGAACGAGTTTGTATCGTGTTTTGGGGTATGTTGGTGGTTTTCGTTGGGGTCCCGGGGGCCTCGGGCTGAATCCAGACCATCATCCGGCATTTGGAAGCAAGAAATGGTCTGCTGTAAATTTGCAGATCACTGGGCGAAATTTTAGCCTTCGCGTTCGCGAGGGCTATGCCGCGTTCGCGTAGGCTGGGGCCGGGTGACCATCGCGTTCGCGAGGGAAGGTAACGCGTTCGCATATGAGGGAGCTGGAACGCATCGCGTTCGCGTGGAGTAAGGTCGCGATCGCGTAAGAGGATAAGGCAGGGCAGGCTAAAGCATCGCGTTCGCGATCCGTCTATCGCGTTCGCGTAGGCAAGGTTGGACGAAGCTTCGCGTTCGCGTGAAGGATGGACGCATTCGCGTAGAAGAAATCCGGTAGCTGGGAGAATTGAACTTCGCGAACGCGTGATAGGGCGTCGCGTTCGCGATGAAGTAATCGTTCAGGCCACCGCGTTCGCGTGAGAGACATCGCGAACGCGTAGAGTTAAATTCCCAGGCAGTGAGTTTAATTGCAGAACAGAGGGCTTGCGGGTTCATATACCCAAAACACCATTTTTAAGCCCTAGAGAGAAGAAATCACGGGAAAACGCTGGGAAATCATCGGGTATTCATCGGAGGTAAGTTTCTTGACTCAAAAACATCACTTTATGGTAGAATTAACATCAATCTTCATGAATTTGGGTAGAAATTGTGAAGGATTGTGGCCTAGATATAGAAAACGAAAATTTGGGTTTTGAAAGGCCAATCGAACTCCGATTTTGGTAAATTTTATATGTATGGACTCATGGCGAGACGAGGGTTCTGGAAATATGAGTTTCGAAATTTTTCGAGATGTGGGCTCGGGGCTCGAGTTTTGCAAATTTCGTGATTTTTGATATTTTTCGAGTTCTTTCGATTGGGTTTTGTTCCATTAGCCTATTTTGATATATTTGTGCTGATTTGTGCTAGTTTTGACGTGCGTGGATTCCGGTTCGAGGAGCTAAGGCGTCGCGGGCATGAGCTTTCGTCGGTTCGAGGTGGGTAATACTTGTAAATGATGTCCTGAGGGTTAGTAAACCCCGGACTTGCACATCTTAGTGCTGTGTTGAGGTGACTTGCACGCCGAATAACGGGCGTGGGGTAGAGCACCATTGGGGATCGTGACTTGGTCCGTCCCGCGTAATAAATAATAAAACCTAATTGTTAAAATGAATTGGACTAATTATCATGTTTGGGCTTCGTGCCAATTATTTGAATCCTTCGAGGATTGGTATCACTGTTTTGATAACAGTGTGCATATTTTATTCTAAATTTAAGGTTTAAAATGGAATTATGGCTATTTAGCATTTTTATAAGGTTATGAAAAACTTGAACAAGGTCTTAATAACATTTTTTTTTGCTATGAGCTAATATGATATTGTTGCCGTAGGGCTTTCTTGATTATTTGTTAGACCGATTGGGGCCGAGGGCCATATGTTAGGGCATGACATTCATGTGAGCATATGCATACACATGCATGGATCGGACTGCACGCCGCAGTGGTATATGGATCGGGCTGCGCGCCGCAGCAGGTGTGATATTGATATTGTGCTTGGGCTGTAGGAGCCCCTCCGGAGTCTGGACACCCCCAGTGAGCACAGGTACCCAAAAGGATCGGGCTACACGCTGTAGCGGTCATATGCATTACATGGCATACATACATTGGTTTACGTGTACTACGTGTCATAACATTTTAGCACTCATACTTTACTGGCACATGTGCATTTGTTGCTTTATTGACCAGAACTCCTGGTATAAATTGTTAAGGAGTGCTGAGCCCGAGAGGCTGATTTGAGTGCTGACTTGCACTGCTTGAGATTCTCCCAGGTATTGGTATGTTATAATGAAAGAAAGTAGTTAAAAAAATTGAGATTTCTAATAATCTACTCACATATGCTGAAAAAGAATAAAATGATAGTGTTTTGAAGTTTAATGATAGTTCTGTATTGTGTAGCAAGAGATAGTGCATTGCGTGGTTTTCTTCCCTTCAACATTATTTACTTTTATTACCGCTGAGTTGGAAGTACTCACACCGACTCCTTGCACCTTGTATGCAGATCCAGGTACATTACAACAGAGCTGATTCCATTGCAGCTCGGTAGTGATTTTGGACAGTCGAGGTAGCTGCCAGCGTTCGCAGGACCTGATTCTCCAGTTTGTCTATATTTTGTTCTGATCATCCCACACTTGTGCACAGTTATATTCACTATTTACACTTGTATATTCCGTAGAGGCTCATGACTCTTGACGCTTCGGTCTATGGGAGTTGGCACGTGTTGGGACTTGGTTCCCTGTTTTTAATATGTATCTATCACTATTGAATTATTTCCGTATGATTAAATTGGATAAAGTGAGCTTATGGCTCCGTGATTGTTGTTAATTGGTCAGGCTGGCCTAGCAGTGTGCTGGGCGCCATCACGACCGAATTTGTGGTCGTGACATACACATAAAGGTCTGAAAGAAAAATAACATAATCTGTTTGTCTCGGAACAAGGAGACTACAACTAATAACATAAGTATAAAGAAGAGACGTCGGGCCTGCGGACACCTGCAAGCTACCTCGGTCTCAATATGCTCAACTCCCACGCAAAATATCTACTGCTGCTGCTCCTGATCGAAACCTGGACCTGTGCAAAAATGCACAGAAGTGTAGTATCAGCACAACCGACCCCATGTGCTGGTAAGTGCCTGGCCTATCCCGGCGAAGTAGTGACAAGCCTAGGACCAGACACCCACATAAACCTGTGGAGTTCTATATATATGTACACCACAAGATAACGAGAAATAATCAAGTAACAACTCAACAAGGAATAACACAAAGGAACTCAACAATTAACAACAATTATTAAATCAACAAGGAAAAACCAAAGTATAATAGAAAACAGGTAATATTAAGTCAAGGAATAGCAAATAGTTGCACGGCATCTCCCTTCGTGCTTTTACTCTCATCCTCACCAAATAAGCAGATAAAGTGCACGGCATCACCCTTTGTGCTTTTGCACTCATCCTCACATCCATGGTACGGCATGATCCTTTGTACATGGTTCAATAACAAGGCACGGCATGATCCTTCGTGCATAATTAATAACATGGCACAACATTAACCTTCGTGCAAAATCAATAAATCAAGGCACGACATTAACCTTCGTGCATAATCAATAAATCAAAGCACGACATCACCCTTCATGTAATTTCACTCTTCCTCACCCAAATAACAATCACAGTTAAGGGCAGAGAATGAAAACAATAAATCATAAATCGTCCCGGCAAGGGACATAATATTCATCACAACAAAGTCCCGGCAAGGGCAATCAATATCTAACTTCACAACAAGTCCCGGCAAGGGAGAACAATAACAATTCTACAACCCGACAAGGGTTCAACAATTTATCTTTAAATATGTCTCACCACAAGTATTAACAACGACTCACGGTCATGAAAGATGCCAATGTATGGATGCTCGTCACCACAGCCCATACACCGCACTCGATCACATAGCACATAGCACACAATCCTATTCCCTCAAGCTAGGATAGAACAAACACTTACCTCGAAAGTTTACGAACAATTCAATCCGTAGCAATGCCTTTTCCTTTCAAATTTGGCTCCAATCCAATCGTATCTATACACAATTGATTTAATATCATCAATACTACTCAACAAACTAATTCATATGGCCAATTATAATTTTTACAACATTCTACCCGGAATAGTGAATATCGACCCCAGGCCCACATAATCAAAACTCGAGTTTCGAACAAAAATAAATTTACCCAATCATCCACGAGTTCAAGTATATGATTTGTTTCAAAATCGAACCTCAATTCGAGGTCCAATTGCCCAATTCATGAAAACCCTAGGTTTTACCCAAAAACATGAATTTCTACCAAGAAAACCTTTGATTTCTATTAAAAACATGTTTAATGTTGTTAGGAATTGAAAGAATTAAGTAAAAAGTGACTTACAATTGCTTTGGAGTGAATTTGGCCTTGAGAGCTCGTGTGTAGTGTGTGGGTTTTTGAAAGAATGAAGAATGAGCTTTAAAATTCGTTTAAGTAAAAATTGCACAGCTGGGGGTATCGCAAGTGCGAACATTTGTTCGTAATTGCGAACACTACAGGTCTGGGGGTCTGCTGCTCTCACATTTGTGAGACAATCTTCGCATTTGCGAACCTGGCTGGGACAAAGGGACTTTCGCATTTGCGACAGAAGCTTCGCATTTGCGAAGCGAGACGGTTTATTGAGGGCCTCGCAATTGCGAGGTTATGTTCACAATTGTGAGCCAAGAAGTCCTGGACACCCCTTCGCATTTGCGATCAAGGGTTCGCATTTGCGAACCCAGCCTTGACCTGTCACCTTCGCAATTGCGAGAAATTCTTCGCATTTGCGAAGCCAACAGCTGGGTGAAAAACCAGCAGTGTAAAAATTCAGAATTTGAACCAACGGCCTACCAAATCTTTACCCGAGCCCCTCGGGCTCCAAACCAAACATGTACACAACATCAAAAACACATTACCAACTTGCTCGTGCGATCACATCGCCAATATCACATCGTTTTCATCAAATCAAGCCTCAAGTTCATGATTTTCATGCTTTTGGTTTTCAAAACTTTCAAACTTGGAACTCAAGGTCCAAAACATATCAAACGACATCCAAATGTCACCAAACTTTGCAGAAAGCACATATATAATATTTAAGACTTGTACCGGGCATCGGAACCAAAATACGAGCCCGATACCATGGTCATTTAATTCTTTTTCCTTTAATAATTACTTTAAAAACAATTTCACAGAAAAATCCATAACTTGGGCTCTAGGCCTCAGAATTCGACTCCGGACGCATGTCCAAGTCTCATATTTTTCTACGGACCTTCCAGGACCGTCCGTTCTCGGGTCCGGTCCGTTTACCAAAAATGTTGACCGAAGTCAACCATATCAATATTAATATCATTTTTCTTCAAATTTCTCATAGAATTCATATATTCTATCACAAAATCTTTCCGGCTACATGCCCGGATCGTGCACGTAAATCGAGGCAACATAGAATGAGGTTTTCAAGGCCTCGAAAGTACGGAACAAGTGAGGAAAACAGGTGATGACCCTTTGGGTCGTCACACTTGTTTACTGTTTATCCTAATTATTGAAAGCCTACTATATTTTTTCGGTCTCTTAATTATCAGTAACCCGATTTCTCTATTATTTTCTAGCTTTAATCGAAGTTCAATATTTTGGTTAAACAAATAATCAATTATTAAGTAATAATCGTATATATGAAGTCCATTACGTAATTTCATCCTATGTATATTATATACTCCTTAATGGTAGTCATAAATTATGTAGTTATAATAAAATGATATTATAAGGTCCACATCATATGAATCTGATACTATATTGGGTACGTATTTTCCGTATAATCCGATTACGATTATACTAAATATTGCCCGTAGCCGGAACAGTGTTAAGACGATCTCGGAACGGAAATCCGATGGTTCCATTAGTTCCGTTAGGTGATTTCGGGATTGGGAGCGCGTTCGGAATGTATTTTGGAGGTCAGTAGCTCAATTAGGCTTGAAATGCCGAAGGTTGAAATTTTGGCGAATCCGAACGATAGGTGAGATTTTGATCCGGGGGTCGGAATGGAATTCCGACAATTTCTGTAGCTTTGTTATGTGATTTTGGATATGTCCGCAAATTTTGAGGTCATTCGGACGTCGTTTGGTCGGGTTTTAGATCGAATGTGCAATTCGGAAAGTTTTAAGAAATTTAGGCTTGAATTCGATGTGAATTATGGGTTTTGATGTTGTTAGACGTGTTTTGAGGATTTGAGCAAGTTCGAATAAGGTATTAAGATGTGTTGGTATGTTTGGATGAGGTCCCGGGGGCCTCGGGGTGTTTTCGGATGGTTAAACGGGAGAAATTGTGGAAAATTGCAGGTTGGAATCCTGCTTCTGTTGTTTCCGCTCCTGCGGAATTTTGGGCGCAGGAGCGTGTCCGCAGAAGCGGACGAGATGCGCAGGAGCGGCTGTTTCCGCAGAAGCGGAAGCCAATCCGCTGAAGCGGGGTCGCTGGTGCGAGCCAGTGATCGCAGAAGCGGACGGGGAGAAATGGACATGGTCCGCAGAAGCGGACATCTTACCGTTTGGGCGAGACCGCGGAAGCGGTCAATTATGCGCAGAGGCGGACGTTCCGCAGAAGCGGATGCTTCTTCGCAGAAGCGGATCCGCTTAAGCGGCCCTCTTGTTCGCAGAAGCGGAAATGGCCAGCCAGGCCTGGAACCGCTGAAGCGACCCTTTGGTCGCGGATACGGGCTCGTAGGAGCGGAAAATATTCCGCAGAAGCGAAAATCGCTGTAAGTAAGTGTATCGGAAGTTAGAAAAATTTCAGAACATTTCACACATTTTGGGTCTCGGCTTTAGAGGCGATTTGGGCGATTTTGAAGAGAAATTCAAGGGAAATCATCAGGTAATCAACTATGGACTTAATCTATGATTAGTATTGGTAATATTATGCAATTATATCATGAAAATGGAGGAAATTGGGGTAATTTATGGAGGGTTTAGCCCTAGGCTTGAACTCTAGAAAATCAAGGTTTTGAATGGCCAAATGGAGTTCGAATTTGGTAAAATTTATATGCTTAGACTCGTATTGAGACAAGGGTTCCGAATATACAACTTTCGTGATTTTTCGATAAGCGTACCGAAAGTCGGGTTTTGGCAACTTGTGGATTTTGGTGAATTTTGAGTTATTTTGATTGGGTAATGCCCAATTGGCCTATTTTGATGTGATTCTATTGATTTTATCAGATACTACACTTGTGGAGGCCGACATTCGCGGCAAGAGGGTTATTTCTTAGCGGTTTTGTACAGGAATTGAGGTAAGTGGCTTGTCTAACCTCGTGTGGGGGAACTTTCACCCGTAGGATATTATGTGATAGTTTAAATGCCTTGTATGCGAGGTGACGGGCGTGTACATGCGCTGGTTGTTGTAACACACACTTTACTTGAATTGTCCGATTAGTGATATTCCTGCTCTTAGCTGATAAAAGCGTTACTGTTACCCGGTATTAGTTAGAAAAGCATGATTAGCTAGGATTCAACATGTTTAATTGCCTAGTTGATTTACTTGAACTTCTTGATAAATTGTGGGCACTAGTTTCGGTGAAGTTGTAATTTAACATATTATATTCTCTCTGTGTGTTTTCTTTATTTGATGTGTTGGTGGACTGCGGGTTCAATTCCCGGAGATCCCAGGGCTATGGGTTCGATTCCTAGAGACCCGGAGTGATATTGTTTGTGGATTGCGGGTTCGATTCTCAGAGATCCTGAGTTATTGAAATATAGACTGCGGGTTCAGGTTCAATTCCCGGAGATCCCAGGGCTGTGGGTTCGATTCCCAAAGACCCGGAGTGATATTGTTTGTGGACTGCGGGTTCGATTCCCGGAGATCCTGAGTTATTGAGATATTATTGAGACATGGGCTGCGGGTTCGATTCCCGGAGACCCAGAGGTACTGAGAATGGGACTGTGGGTTCAATTCCCACAGATCCTGGAGTTGTTTATTTGAGTTGGTTATTTGTTGTTAGCTTAATCGTAGACAGTTGCAGTAATTATCATAATGTTGTTATTTCGGAAATTATTATCATTTAAACTGTTTATTTTGTTTTCATCATTATATTATTGTTTCTCGGTAGGGCCCTGACCTACCTCGTCACTACTCCATCGAGGTTAGGCTTGGCACTTACTGAGTACCGCCGTGGTGTACTCATGCTACTCTTCTGCACACTTTTGTTGTGCAGATCCAGGTACATCAGAGCAGGCTCGTACTAGGTGATTCTGCAGCTTTCTGGGAGACTTCGAGGTATGATGTGCTACGTCCGCGGATCCGGAGGCTTCCCTTCTATTCTAGTATTTCTAGTTGACATTTTTCTTCATTTCGTTGTTAGATACTCTTTATACATAGAGCCACAGTTGTATTTCTCTTTTAGTCTGTGTTACCGTGGGGTTCCGGATCTTGGTAGTGTTTTATTTATTGTGTGACGGATGTATGTGCCAAGCGGCACGGATTACATATCTTTTATGTTATTTTCCGTTGTTTCTTATTTAAGTATTTATAACTTATAGATTCCGCAACGTGTTAGGCTTACCTAGTCGTGGGGACTGGGTGCCATCACGACATGTTCACAATTGGTGAACTAGGGTCGTGACAAGTTGGTATCGGAGCTCTAGGTTCATAGGAGTCACGGGACACAGACCGGTTACTTAGAGTCTCGCTGATCGATACGGAGACGTCTGTATTTATCTACGAGGGGCTATGTAATTGTTTAGGAAACTCTTCATTTCTTTTGGATTCCTTGTCGTGCGACATTTTTGGCATCAAAAATCTAAACTACTGCTTTCTATTCTCTCACAGATGGTGAGGACACGAGCTAACCGCGATGATCAGGTACCCGCGCCCCCTGTTGCTGCCGTCGGAGGCCGGGGCCGAGGTAGAGGGACGAGGACGCGCCGAGGTGCAGCCACGGCACCCGCGCGCGCTGCCGGCTGAGGTGCCACAGGTAGACCAGGTTGGAGCGCAGACACCTGGTACACCGACTACAGCTGCTACTACTCCAGCACTACAGGAGACCCTGACCCAGTTCATGAGTATGTATACCACTTTAGCTCAGGCAGGATTGCTTCCTCTCGTCGCGGCTACATCCCAGGCCGGGGGAGGGGCCCAGACTCCCGCAGACGTTACACCTGAGCAGTGTGTGCCAGTGGGACAGGTTCTAGAGGTTTTGGTTATGCCTCCTGCCGCCCCAGCACAGCCCAGAGGTGGACCGACTGCCTTTGAGGACGAGCAGCGTAGATTGGAGAGGTTCAAGAAATATGACCCCTAGTGTTCAGTGGTTTGGCTTCAGATGATGCATTGGGTTTTCTCGAGGAGTGTCATCGTATTCTTCGTACTATGGGGATTGTGGAGACCGGCGGGGTTTCCTTCACTGCTTTTCAGTTTCGCGGGGCCGCTTATGATTGGTGGCGCACGTATGAGTTGGATAGTCCAGAGGAGTCTGCTTCATTGACCTGGACACAGTTTTCAGATCTGTTTTTGAGGGAGTTTGTTCCACAGAGCCTTAGGGATTCTTGGCGCTCGGAGTTTGAGCGGTTGCGACAGGGCTCCATGTCAGTATCGGAGTATGCCATCAGTTTCACCCGTCTGGCCAGGCATGCGCCGGCCTTGGTAGCCACGGTTCGGGAGAGAGTGCGGAGATTTATTGAGGGCCTGATTCCGCCTATCCGATCCAGCATGGCCAGAGAGTTGGAGACGGATATATCTTATCAGCAGGCAGTTAGCATTGCCAGGAGGATCGAGAGTATGCTCACTAGAGAGCGGGGAGATAGAGAGGCAAGAGGTCTCGTGAGTCGGGCCATTTCTGTGGTGCCCGCACTTTAGCGGCCGGTCGTTTTGGTAGGGGATATTCCGGTCGACCAGTTCACTCGGCGTTGCCCGCGGCCGGTAGCACTCCGGGTCTTCCAAGCACCACGGGAGCCTTATTATGCTCCCCAGGTTCCGGTGCGCCTCTGCGCGGGGTCCTTCCGGGGGTCGAACTAGTGGGGGTGAGGCCGGTCGATCACGGCCACCACGTCCTCCCGGAGCTTGCTTTGGGTGTGGGGATACTCGCCACCTGGTTAGGGAGTGCCCCGGGCGTAGGAGGGAGCACCTCGCGGTCTTCGCGGCGTCGGCGTGGCTCTCGAGGTCGGCGGGCTATCATTCCGGCTCCAGCTGCTATTCCGCTGCCCGGCCGGCCGGGGGCGGGGGTCGGGGTTCTAGAGGCCGCCCTCGAGAGGGGGGACGAGGCCGGATTCTATGCCATTCCGATCGCGGCTGCGGCTGTTGCATCGACTGCGGTTATCACGGGTATTATTATGGTTAGTCACGGGGAGGCATCGGTTCTATTCGACCCTGGTTCCACTTTTTCATATGTGTCTTCTTACTTTGCTTCTCATATGGGTGTGCCTCGGGATTCTTTGAGTGCCCCCATTTATGTTTCCACTCCGGTGGGTGATTCTTTGGCTGTGGACCGCGTATATCGGTCGTGTTTGATTACCGTTTGTGATTTTGAGACCAGAGCGGATCTATTGCTGCTTGGGATGGTCGATTTTGATATTATTCTGGGCATGGACTGGTTGTCGCCCCATTATGCTATTCTTGATTGTCACGCCAAGACCGTGACGTTGGCTATGCCAGGCATTCCACGTATTGAGTGGAGTGGTACTCTAGATCACACCCCTAGCCGTGTTATTTCTTTTCTCGGAGCTCAGCGTATGGTTGAGAAGGGGTGTGCTGCTTATCTAGCCTATGTGCGGGACGTCAGTATTGACACTCCCTCTATTGATTCTGTTCATGTGGTACGTGACTTTGCTGATGTATTTCCAGCTGATCTTCCGGGCATGCCGCCTGACAGAGACATTGACTTTGCTATTGACTTGTTGCCGGGCACTCAGCCCATTTCTATTCCACCGTACCGTATGGCTCCTCCTGAATTAAAGGAGTTGAAGGATCAATTACAGGAGTTATTGGGCAAGGGTTTTATTCGACCCAGTGTTTCGCCTTGGGGTGCTCCTGTATTATTTGTGAAGAAAAAGGACGGTTCTATGCGTATGTGTATTGACTATCGTCAGCTGAACAAGGTTACAGTAAAGAACCGGTATCCTTTGCCCGTATTGATGATTTATTTGACCAGCTACAGGGCGCACAGGTGTTTTCTAAGATTGATTTGCGCTACGGGTATCACCAGCTGAAGATTCAGGAGCCAGATATCCCGAAGACTGCCTTCAGGACCCGGTATGGTCACTATGAGTTCCTCGTGATGTCTTTTGGGCTGACCAATGCCCCAGCAGCCTTTATGCATTTGATGCACAGTGTGTTCAGGCCTTATCTGGACTCGTTCGTGATTGTCTTCATTGATGATATTCTAATATATTCTCGGAGCCGGGAACAGCACGAGCAGCATTTAAGAATAGTGCTTCAGATCCTGAGGGAGAAGCAGCTTTATGCCAAGTTCTCTAAATGTGAATTCTGGTTGAGTTCGGTGGCATTTTTGGGCCACGTGGTATCGAGTGATGGTATTCGAGTAGATCCGAGGAAGGTGGAGGCCGTGCAGAGTTGGCCCAGACCCTCCTCCGCTACTGAGATTCGCTGTTTCCTTGGTTTGGCGGGCTATTACCGTCGTTTCGTAGAGGGGTTCTCTTCGATTGCAGAACCTATGACTAGATTGACCCAAAAGGGTGCCCCTTTTCAGTGGACAGACGAGTGTGAGGCGAGCTTTCAGAAGCTCAAGACAGCGTTGACTTCGGCCCCTATATTGATGTTGCCTACAGGTTCGGGGTCCTATACTGTATATTGTGATGCCTCACGAGTTGGACTCGGTGCGGTATTGATGCAGGACGGTAGGGTGATTGCCTACGCGTCGAGACAGCTGAAGGTGCATGAGAAGAATTACCTTGTTCATGATTTGGAGCTAGCTGCCATTGTTCACGCCTTGAAAATTTGGCGTCATTATTTATATGGGGTTCCTTGTGAGATCTACACTGATCACCGGAGCTTGCAGCACTTGCTTAAGCAGAAGGACCTGAATATGCGTCAGAGGAGATGGTTGGAACTACTGAAGGACTATGATATTACTATTCTCTATCATCGAGGCAAGGCTAATGTGGTTGCTGATGCCTTGAGTCGTCGGGCAGAGAGTTTGGGGAGTTTAGCATATCTACCAGCTTCGGAGAGGCCTATGGCGATGGATGTTCAGGCTTTGGCCATGCAGTTTGTTAGACTGGATCTTTCGGAGCCCAGCCGGGTTCTAGCTTGTGTGGTTTCTCGGTCTTCTCTATTTGACCGCATCGGGGAGCGTCAGTTCGACGACCCTCATTTGCTTGTCCTTCAGGATAGAGTTCGGCGTGGTGATGCTCGAGATGTTACCATCGGGGATGATGGAGTTATGAGGATGCGGGGCCGCATCTGTGTGCCCAATGTAGATGATCTTCGAGAGCTGATCCTAGCAGAGGCCCATAGCTCGCGGTATTCCATCCATCCGGGAGCCGCAAAGATGTATCAGGACTTGAAACAGCATTACTGGTGGAGGCGGATGAAGAGGGATATAGTTGATTATGTTTCCGGATGCCTCAACTGCCAGCAGGTGAAGTATGAGCATCAGCGTCCGGGTGGATTGATGCAGCGAATTGAGATTCCCGAATGGAAATGGGAGCGCATTACCATGGACTTTGTATCTGGGCTTCCACGGACTATTAGGAAGTTTGATTCTATTTGGGTTATTGTGGATCGGCTGACCAAGTCCGCCCATTTTATACCGGTGAGCACTAATTATTCATCGGAGCGACTGGCGGAGATCTATATCAAAGAGATAGTCCGGCTGCATGGTATTCCAGTTTCTATCATTTCAGATAGAGGCACTCAGTTCACTTCACGGTTCTGGAGAGCTGTACAGCAGGAGTTAGGTACTCGGGTAGAGCTGAGCACATCATTTCACCCCCAGACTGATGGGCAGTCCGAACGCACTATTCGGATTTTGGAGGATATGCTCCGTGCGTGCGTGATTGAGTTTGGAGGTTCATGGGATCACTTATTGCCACTGGCGGAGTTTGCTTATAACAACAGCTACCAGTCTAGTATTCAGATGGCACCGTACGAGGCCCTATATGGTAGGAGGTGCGGGTCTCCCGTGGGTTGGTTTGAGCCGGGCGAGGCCAGGTTGCTAGGTACTGATATGGTTCAGGAGGCTATGGACAAGGTCGAGGTAATTCAGGACAGACTTCGTGCAGCCCAGTCTAGACAGAAGAGTTATGCGGACAAGAAGGTTCGCGATGTGGCTTTATGGTTGGTGAGCGGGTTCTGCTTCGAGTCTCGCCCATGAAGGGCGTTATGAGGTTTGGGAAGAAAGGGAAGCTGAGTCCTAGATTTATTGGCACTTTTGAGATTTTGAGGCGTGTTGGGGAGGTTGCTTATGAGTTGGCCTTACCTCCGAGCCTAGCGGAGTCCGTCCAGTATTTCATGTTTCTATGCTCGGAGATACCATGGTGACCGTCGCACGTGTTGGATTTCACATATGTTCAGCTAGACAAGGAACTGTCTTATGTTGAGGAGCCGGTAGCCATTCTAGACGAGGCAAGTCGGAAAGCTAAGGTCAAAGAACATCGGCTTCGGTAAAGGTTCGGTGGCGGGGCCGGCCGGTCGAGGAGGCGACTTGGGAGACCGAACAGGATATGCGCGGCCAGTACCCTCATCTTTTCACTACTCCGGGTATGTTTTCTATGCTCGTTCGAGGACGAACGAATCTTTAAGTGTGGGAAGATGTAACGACCCGGCCGGCCGTTTTAGAAAATTACGCCCCAATCCCTAATTTAACTGTTCCCCTAAGTTCATTTATGCTATTGTGGGTTGCCGGGAGAGTCGGTTTCGAAAATTTGAGCATTTTGGGACACTTAGTCCCTAAATAAGAGCTTTGAAACTAGAAAACGGTCCGTAGCCGGAACAGTGTTAAGACAATCTCGGAACGGAAATCCGATGGTTCCATTAGCTCCGTTAGGTGATTTGGGGGTTAGGAGCGCGTTCGGAATGTATTTTGGAGGTCCGTAGCTCAATTAGGCTTGAAATGCCGAAGGTTGAAATTTTTGGCGAATCCGAACGATAGGTGAGATTTTGATCCGGGGTTCGGAATGGAATTCCGACAATTTCTGTAGCTTCGTTATGTGATTTTGGATATGTTCGCAAATTTTCAGGTCATTCGGACGTCGTTTGGTCGGGTTTTAGATCGAATGTGCAATTCGGAAAGTTTTAAGAAATTTAGGCTTGAATTCGATGTGAATTATGGGTTTTGATGTTGTTAGACGTGTTTTGAGGATTTGAGCAAGTTCGAATAAGGTATTAAGATGTGTTGGTATGTTTGGATGAGGTCCGGGGGCCTCGGGGTGTTTTCGGATGGTTAAACGGGAGAAATTGTGGAAAATTGCAGGTTGGAATCCTGCTTCTGTTGTTTCCGCTCCTGCGGAATTTTGGGCGCAGGAGCGTGTCCGCAGAAGCGGACGAGATGCGCAGGAGCGGCTGTTTCCGCAGAAGCGGAAGCCAATCCGCTGAAGCGGGGTCGCTGGTGCGAGCCAGTGATCGCAGAAGCGGACGGGGAGAAATGGACATGGTCCGCAGAAGCGGACATCTTATCGTTTGGGCGAGACCGCAGAAGCGGTCAATTATGCGCAGAGGCGGATATGTCCGCAGAAGCGGAAGCTTCTTCGCAGAAGCGGATCCGCTTAAGCGGCCCTCTTGTTCGCAGAAGCGGAAATGGCCGGCCAGGCCTGGAACCGCTGAAGCGACCCTTTGGTCGCGGATACGGACGCGCAGAAGCGGAAAATGTTCCGCAGAAGCGAAAATCGCTGTAAGTAAGTGTATCGGAAGTTAGAAAAATTTCAGAACATTTCACACATTTTGGGTCTCGGCTTTAGAGGCGATTTGGGCGATTTTGAAGAGAAATTCAAGGGAAATCATCAGGTAATCAACTATGGACTTAATCTATGATTAGTATTGGTAATATTATGCAATTATATCATGAAAATGGAGGAAATTGGGGTAATTTATGGAGGGTTTAGCCCTAGGCTTGAACTCTAGAAAATCAAGGTTTTGAATGGCCAAATGGAGTTCGAATTTGGTAAAATTTATATGCTTAGACTCGTATTGAGACAAGGGTTCCGAATATACAACTTTCGTGATTTTTCGATAAGCGTACCGAAAGTCGGGTTTTGGCAACTTGTGGATTTTGGTGAATTTTGAGTTATTTTGATTGGGTAATGCCCAATTGGCCTATTTTGATGTGATTCTATTGATTTTATCAGATACTACACTTGTGGAGGCCGACATTCGCGGCAAGAGGGTTATTTCTTAGCGGTTTTGTACCGGAATTGAGGTAAGTGGCTTGTCTAACCTCGTGTGGGGGAACTTTCACCCCTAGGATATTATGTGATAGTTTAAATGCCTTGTATGCGAGGTGACGGGCGTGTACATGCGCTGGTTGTTGTAACACACACTTTACTTGAATTGTCCGATTAGTGATATTCCTGCTCTTAGCTGATAAAAGCGTTACCGTTACCCGGTATTAGTTAGAAAAGCATGATTAGCTAGGATTCAACATGTTTAATTGCCTAGTTGATTTACTTGAACTTCTTGATAAATTGTGGGCACTAGTTTCGGTGAAGTTGTAATTTAACATATTATATTCTCTCTGTGTGTTTTCTTTATTTGATGTGTTGGTGGATTGCGGGTTCAATTCCCGGAGATCCCAGGGCTGTGGGTTCGATTCCCAGAGACCCGGAGTGATATTGTTTGTGGACTGCGGGTTCGATTCCCGAGATCCTGAGATTATTGAAATATGGACTACGGGTTCGATTCCCGAGATCCTGAGATTATTGAAATGAGGACTACGGGTTCGATTCCCGAGATCCTGACTGATGGGTAGGGACTGCGGGTTCGATTCCCGGAGATCCTGAGTTATTGATATATTATTGAGACATGGGCTGCGGGTTCGATTCCGGAGACCCAGAGGTACTGAGAATGGGACTGTGGGTTCAATTCCCACAGATCCTGGATTCGTTTATTTGAGTTGGTTAATTGTTGTTAGCTTGATCGTAGACAGTTGCAGTAATCATCTTATTGTTGTTATTTCGGAAATTATTATCATTTAAACTGTTTATTTTTGTTATCATCATTATATTATTGTTTCTCGGTAGGGCCATGACCTTCCTCGTTACTACTCCATCGAGGTTAGGCTTGGCACTTACTGAGTATCGCCGTGGTGTACTCATGCTACTCTTCTGCACACTTTTGTTGTGCAGATCCAGGTACATCAGAGCAGGCTCGTACTAGGTGATTCTGCAGCTTTCTGGGAGACTTCGAGGTATGATCTGCTACGTCCGCGGATCCGGAGGCTTCCCTTCTATTCTAGTATTTCTAGTTGACATTTTTCTTCATTTCGTTGTTAGATACTCTTTACACATAGAGCCCCAGTTGTATTTCTCTTTTAGTCTGTGTTACCGTGGGGTTCCGGATCTTGGTAGTGTTTTATTCATTGTGTGACGGATGTATGTGCCAAGCGGCACGGATTACATATCTTTTATGTTATTTTCCATTGTTTCTTATTTAAGTATTTATAACTTATAGATTCCGCAACGTGTTAGGCTTACCTAGTCGTGGGGACTGGGTGCCATCACGACATGTTCACAATTGGTGAACTAGGGTCGTGACAAGTCCTTTACGTAATTTCATCCTATGTATATTATATACTTCTTAATGGTAGTCATAAATTATGTAGTTATAATAAAATGATATTATAAGGTCCACATCATATGAATCTGATACTATATTGGGTACGTATTTTCCGTATAATCCGATTACGATTATACTAAATATTGTATGTCTAATTATATTTATGTAATACTAATAAATCTCTTAGCTAGCAACTCCTCTAACTTTTCCTTTAGCTCCTTAGGAGCCATACGGTATGGTGGGATGGATATAGGTTGAGTTCCTGGAGCTAAGTCGATATAGAAATCAATATAACGATCCGGAGGCATGCCAGGAAGATCAGAAGGAAAAACATCAGCGAACTCTCGGACTACTGGCACTGAATCAATCGACAGAGACTCTGCAGTAGTGTCTCGAACATAAGCTAAGTAAGCCAGACGCCCCTTCACAACCATGCGTTGAATCTATACGACGCAATGTATGTTGTATATATGATATATTAATGTTATATCCGTGACCATATCAATTGTAATACGTGACCATATCAATATGATAACCTATGATAACTTAATATGAACGATTGGATATATCTATAGACTATAACTTAATTAAGTATCTAATTATGTTATAATAAATATATGTATTAATTATTAATACATATAATGATATTAAAATAATCTATATTAAGTAATTAAACTAATTTATTAAGTTATGCTAATGTAATACGAACATTAATATTGGTAATAACTCGTAGTAATAATATATTAATATGGTCACATAGTAATAATATATATCCACAATGATTATAATACGACATAATATGACTTATAATAATAAAATATAATACGATCATAATATTCATAAGGAGGGGATATGAATAGTAATTGATATTACGATTTGATCAATAACTATTAGAGCTACATATATCGTGAGTCCAACGATTAGTCATAATATATTCATAACATAGTATATTATTGGGTAATATATACGTATCATATTAGTATGAATATGATAGGAATTTTAAATCGTATACGGATAAAATGTGTATGATTGCTGATTCCTAAATTATCGTATTATGTGTGTTGACCATGAATGTCATTGCACAATATAAGTAAGATATTGTGCAATAATGCATAGTATGAATATAATATGGGATTAGTTTATAACTATGAATTACTACGTATAAGTCACATTGTAATATTAATGGATAATTACTATGTCTTATATTAAATGAATAAAAAAACATATTAATATCATAATAAAATTTTGACTAAGATTTTATACGAACAAATTTGACTAGCTATAATACGTTTATATTATGATATGAATAAATGGACTACTACTATATACCACGATATATGAACGGAAATATATCGTATTGATATATACGACGTCCCTAAACCCTTATTTATAATCTGAGGTAATATTATGATCAATAGAGTAATGTTATCGTAAATTGATAGTCAATATTATAAATTGATATTACCTCATTTGATATATTGTTATATTATATTATAAGATAATATACTGGGACTTATAATACTAGATGTATAATATACTCTTACAAGTATATAACATATACTTACGATGGACTAACATTACTTAAGTAGGATTATGAACAATTACTTTTTTACATTGTATATTAGTTTACAATACCGATTCTATGGCGAAAATTATTATCAATATATATCAACCCTAATATATAGTATTAATTGATATAACGATTACAATTACAATTATAATTTATATAATATCTATGTATTATACGTATATACGATTAAATAATATATCATATACTAAGTCCATATAGTATCCTATAATCCCATCGTGGTGCTCATTACTTTGTTGCATATTACTATGACACTGTTATAACAATATTATCCACGTAAGGTAATATCGTGTAATCTTATCCCATAAGATAAGTGTATTGGGAAAAAACTTTTTATGACGTGGCAAGACACGTGGAATATCAAACAAGGAATTTTATTATTTTGAGGAGGAGATACGAAGAAATAAAATGAGCACGGGGTGAAATTTAATTAAGAAGGCCGGTACTTGATTAAGAAGTCTCGTACCTATTTAGAACAGGTAAGGACGTAATTATAGAGATGAAGAATACTAACGGAAAATAGACACGAGCTTCGTATCTATTCAAAACATCCAGAAGCAACGAGTCAAAAAACATTTGAAGCATGGATCTGAAGGCAGAAAGGAGTCTAAATTCAATCATTAAATACCTTATACGTTAGAGGATCAACATTTATTGATAATGATTGTGTAACAACCTATTTAATGTCATTTATTGCTCATTAAAACTTACGTTTTATTCCTCCCTCTAGAGTCAGCTACAAGAGGAGGAAGTTAAACCCATTGTAAGGATCATCAATCACTGAAATACAATCTTTCTTACTGTTTATTCTAATTATTCAAAGCCTATCACATTTTTCGGTCTCTTAATTATCAGTAACCCGATTTTTCTAATATTTTCTAGTTTTAATCGAAGTTCAATATTTTGGTTAAACAAATTGGTTCCGTTACCGGGAATCTGATACTCAATTCTTTTTAGAACTTATACGTTTCGTTTATCGTAAACATCATGTCACACGATACATTGAATGTTATCAGCGGCGGAGAGGATATCTATGGAATAACGTATACAACTTCACAGAAAATTTCAAAAGTGGTTATTACGCATGGGAAGCGAGTACGCCAAACCTTGGAGGATGAAAGTATGATTTTTGATGATGCAGACACCGAAGGAATGATCACTTCTCACAACGACGAATTGGTTATATCTTTACTCGTGCACGATACTGATGTGAGGCGAGTATTAGTCGATCCGGCAAGCTCTGTCAACATCATCTTGCTAAAAGTACTACAAGAAATACAAGCTGAAAATATGATGGTACATAAAGCACATATATTATCAGGCTCTGATAATACAAATGTGATAACGATGGGACAAGTAGTCTTAACAACTTACGCAGCGGGGGTTGTTAAAGAAACTAAATTTCAGGTAGTAAATATAGAAATGGCTTATAACCTAATCTTGGGGAGGCCATGGATTCATGATATGGATGTTGTTCCTTCAACTTTACATCAAGTCATCAAATTTCCATTGCCCTGGGGTGTACGACAAATCCGAGGGGATCAACGAACAGCCAGGAGTATCAACGTCGTAGCAGATACGAACTCCAACAAGGCAGTTGAGGGCGATAAAAGTCAAAATTCACTTAAAAAAACAGATTTAGACTCGCGGCCTGATGTTATTCAGGAACCTGAGGAAAATGAAAATATCAAAACAACAATTGTAGAGCTCGAAGCAGTAGTCTTATCTAAACAATGGCCCGAGAGAAAAGTTTATGTAGGGGTCAACCTAAAGTCTGATATGCGAGGTACGTTAATTGAATATTTGAAAACTAACGGGGGTTGCTTTGCTTGGTCTCATGCTGATATGACAGGTATACCATCGGAAGTATTGACTCATAAACTCAATGTGGATCCAACCTACATTCCAATCAAACAGAAGAAAAGAAAGCAAGGAGCCTTCAAGAATCAAGTAATTCAAGATGAAGTCTAAAAATTATTACAAATTGGGACAATTCGAGAGGTAAAGTATCCTGATTAGTTAGCCAACATGGTGGTCGTACCTAAGAAAAACGGTAAGTGGCGAGTTTGTGTAGATTATACTGATCTCAATAAGGCTTGTCCAAAAGATTCTTTTCCCTTACCTAATATAGAACAGATGATAGACGCCACGGTAGGTCACGAGCTTCTAAGTTTTTTAGATGCATATTCGGGGTACAATCAAATTAAAATGCACCCCGATGATGATGAAAAGACTTCCTTCGTCACTGACCGGGGGACTTACTGCTATGAAGTAATGCACTTTGGTCTTAAAAATGTGTAACGACCCGGCCCGTCGTTATGGGAATTTCCACCCTGTTACCTTGAATTTATATATCTTATGCTTTCATATCAGTATTAGAGTATATCAGGTGAGTTGGGGGTGATTCGGGTTGAAAATGAAGCAAATAGCATGTTTGAAGGAAGCTTGAATATGGAAAGTCAACCTAGAGTTGACTATCGAGTTAGAGTGCTCGGAATCGGATTCTGATGATTCAACTAGTTTCGGGGGATCATTAATGATTTAGGAGAGCAATCGGAATTGAATTCGGAGGTCCGGTGTAGTTTTAGGCTTGAATTGGCAAAGGTTGAATTTTGGCGAAAACCGGACGGTAGGTGAGATTTTGACCCGGGGGTTGGAATGGAATTCCGACAATTTATGTAGCTTCGTTATGTGATTTTGGATATGTCTGCAAATTTTCAGGTCATTCGGACGTCGTTTGATCGAGTTTTGAATTGAATGTTAGTTTTGAAAGTTTTGAAGAAACTTAGGCTTGAATCCGTGTGTAATTGGTGATTTTGATGTTTAGGATGGTGTTTTTATGATTGGAACAAGTTTGTATCATGTTTTGGAGTATGTTGGTGGTTTTCGTTGGGGTCCGGGGGCCTCGGGATGAATTCGGACCATCAACCGGGCATTTTAAACTTGGCAAAACCTGTAGAAAATTGCAGGTTACTGTGCACGCATTTAAACCTTCGCGTTCGCGAGGGCAAGGCCCGCGTTCGCGTAGGCTGGGGCACCTTGGTCACCGCGTTCGCGAGGAGGAGGGCCGCGTTCGCGTAGAAGAAATCTGGGAAGCATCGCGTTCGCCATGGTGTTGGTCGCGATCGCGTAAGAGGAAATAGTGAAGCATCGCGTTCGCGTGGATGGAGGCCGCGTTCGCGTAGAAGGATCTCCGGATGGCTGAAGAAATGTGCATCGCGAACGCGTGGGGCATGTCGCATTCGCGAAGGGAAAATTGATCAATGCATTGCGGACGCGTGATAGGTAAACCGAACGCGAAGAGTAAAATGATGCTGGGCATCGCGAACGCGTGGGAGCTCACGCGAACGCGTAGAACAAATTGGTCTGGCAGTGAATAAAAATGCAGAGACAGTGTAGTCTCGGGTTTATACCCCAAAAACACAATTTTGAGCCCTAGAGAGAAGAAATCACGGGAAAACGCTGGGAAATCATCGGGTATTCATCGGAGGTAAGTTTCTTGACTCAAAAACATAATTATATGGTAGAATTAACATCAATCTTCATGAATTTGAGTAGAAATTGTGAAGGATTGTGGCCTAGATATTGAAAACAAAAATTTGGGTTTTGAAAGGCCAATCAAACTCCGATCTTGGTAAATTTTATATGTATGGACTCGTGGCGAGACGAGGGTTCTGGAAATATGAGTTTCGAAATTTTTCGAGACGTGGGCCCGGGGCTCAGGGTTTGCCAATTTCGTGATTTTTGATATTTTTCGAGTTCTTTCGCTTGGGTTATGTTCCATTAGCCTATTTTGATATATTTGTACTGATTTTGGCTATTTTTGACATGCGTGGATGCCGGTTCGAGGAGCTAAGGCGTCGCGGGCATGAGGTTTCGCCGGTTCGAGGTGGGTAATACTTGTAAATGATGTCCTGAGGGTTAGTAAATCCCGAATTTGCACATCTTAGTGTTGTGTTGAGGTGACTTGCACGCCGGATAACGGGCGTGGGGTAGAGCACCATTGGGGATTGTGACTTGGTCCGTCCCGCGTAATTAATAATAACACCTAATTGTTGAAATGAATTGGACTAATTATCATGCTTGGGCTTCGTGCCGATTATTTGAATCCTTCGGGGATTGGTATCATTGTCTTGATAACACTGTGCATATTTTTATCTAAATTTAAGGTTTTAAATGGTATTTTGCTATTCAGCATTTTTATAAGGTTATGAAAAACTTGAACGAGGTCTTAATGACATTTTTAGCAGTGAGCTAATATGATATTGTTGTCCGAGGGGCTTTCTTGACTATTTGTTAGACTGATCGGGGCCGAGGGCCATATGTTAGGGCATGATAATTTATGTGAGCATATGCATACACATGCATGGATCGGACTGCACGCCGCAGTGGTATATGGATCGGGCTGCGCGCCGCAGCAGGTGTGATATTAATATTGTGCTTGGGTTGTAGGAGCCCCTCCGGAGTCTGAACCCCCACAGTGAGCACGGGTACCCAAATTGGATCGGGCTACACGTCGTAGCGGTCATATGCATTGCATGGCATACATACATTGGTTTACGTGTACTACGTGGCATAACATTTAGCACTTATACATTACTGGCACACATGCATTAGTTGCCTTATTGACCAGATCTCCTGGTGTAAATTGATAAGGAGTGCTGAGCCCGAGGGGCTGATTTGAGTGCGGACTTGCACTGCTTGAGATTGTACCAGGTATTGGTAAGTTATCATGAAAGAAAGAAGCTAATAATTGAGATTTCTGAATAATCTACTCAAATATGCTGGAAAGGAGTAAAAAGATAGTTCTGTATTGTGTAGCATGAGATAGTGCCTTGCGTGATTTTCTTCCCTTCAGCATTATTTACTTTTATTACTGCTGAGTTGGAAGTACTCACACCCGACTCCCTGCACCTTGTGTGCAGATCCAGGTACATCACAGTGGAGCTGATTCTATTGCGGCTCGGGAGTGCTTTTGGACGGTCGAGGTAGCTGCCAGCGTTTGCAGGACCTGATTCTCGAGTTTGTCTGTATTTTGTTCTGATCATCCCACACTTGTGCACAGTTATATTCACTAATTACACTTTGTATACTCTGTAGAGGCTCATGACTCGTGACCCCTGGTCCTTGGGAAATTGTTATTGTTTTTTTGGGATGTGATCCATGTACTTAGTTATTCCATTACTGTTGATCTATTTTTGTTTAAGCCAAAAATGGTTTAAGTGAGCTAATAGCTCTGTGTTCTGTTGATTGGTCAGGTTGGCCTAGCCGAGTGTTGGGCGCCATCACGACCGGATTTGGGGCGTGACAAGTTGGTATCAGAGCCTAGGTTTACTAGGCCTCAAGAGTCTTGAGCCGGTTAGTAGAGTCTTGTGGATCGGTACGGGGACGCCTGTACTTATCCTCGGGAGGCTGCGAACCTTTAGGAAACACTTCACATTTCTTGGAATTCTTATCGTGCGTACTTGATTCAGCTTGAGATATAATATTTGAAATTCCTTCCACACGTCTGTGTACGCATCGAGCGCTCAGTAATGTAATTGCCTTATGGCTTGTGATTTCCTCGAACGAGGGGCGAGATATAATCTCTGTGAATTCATGTTGGGCCAGTCGGGAGGACTTGAGGCCAGATCTTTGTCTATGGCTTGAGCACCAAGGTACTAATTTCGCGAGCTGGTATTATGAAGTTCATACTATCGGTATTGATCTTTATTGTGCAAATGGCAGTTTGATAATGGGAGAGCTGTAAGGTATTCAGTTCTTGTTGTGATTTGATATGTAGACCTAGTTATGGGCATGAGAAATATGTTCATTGCCTCTTAGCTGAAATGTAAAGTGCACTATGTGTGGTAGTATGAGTTTAGACTCAAGAAAAATTGAATTGGTTGTGCTATGAGTATTGCGGTGAAAGGTATTTGACATATGTTATGATTCGAGCAGGTGCAGCGCATGTCCATGTATCAATTTTGATAATATAACTTGTATAGTGTTGAGATTAATGTTGTTGATATACATTGTGATGTCTTGTTGAGATAATGGATGTATTGTTAGAATGGTTTGGTGATTCTCTAGCAAGTGGATAGGCCAAATTACAAAGGAAACTATGCCGAAAGTTTTGGAAAATTTGGGACTTAGAAAGATTTCTGTCACCTAAAGAGAGTGGGCTTATTGGTGGTGCGTGTATAAATGCAAGAATTGCAGAAGAGCTAAGGTCTCTGACGATTCAAGTCTCTGTCAAGGCTTGTAAATGACTTGAGGTTAATCTCACTATAACATTGTGGCATCATTTGAGTAAAGAATGCTATGAGCGGCTAAAAGTGATTTGATTTATGGCTTCGAGCCAAGTTGGGGAGACTGCGTTGAGTAGCTAATTGCACAACTATTGTGTGCTATGTTGATTCTGTCTCTAAGTATGTTGGGAAATTCTGGTAAAGGTTATGGTGCTTCGTAGATCTGAGGAAGTACTAGGGTGTTTTGAACTGCTGTTGGTAAAGAATGTTCAGCGCATAGAAAAGACAGGTAGCTAATTGTATCTGTATGTAATCATGTCTTGCGATGTAAGAATTCTAACAAGGCACGAGTGGTTCTGTTCAATAAGACAGTTGAATTATAACTGAATAAGGGTGAATGACGCCCAAGAATGGTTTGCAGTATTCAAGATTTTGCTTGTAACAGTCAGGTGCCTTAAGAATTGCGTATGTGGCTAAAGGCGGTGGTTTCATTAGAAAAGATAAAGGCTTGTGTTATATCATGTGAATGATGGGATTCTAGGTATCAGTATTGGGAAGTAATGATAACAAATTCAAAAATCGCGGGAAGTTCATCAAAATAAAGTGAGGTAGAATGTGGTACTTCTGGGAAACATTGAGAGAGTATTCAGTGGCCTATGGGTCTTAGACCGTGTGGTCTTGTGTACGAGTCCTGTGTGGTAAAAAGGGTTGAGGCATTGTCGTACTACAGTAAAGACTGATATGAAATTAAAGATGAATCAGAAAGGAAACTGGGTAAATGGAACAACTTGTTAATAAACCAGAATGGTATGAAAAGGAATACGATTAATTCTTGGTATATGGTTGAAGTAATGAGTCTTGCAGATATTGTGCAGCAAAGCTTTTGAGTGCTGGCAGTTGTGTAACTTGATATGGGTATAAGGACTCAGTCCTGGCAGTTAAACTTATGCAACGAATGGGAAGAAAGAGTTTGTGATGTGTTTTACCATGGTTTGAAAATGAGTATATTTCCTGTTGATATGCAAGGCTTGGAATGGGTAATGAGTTTTCTCTATATGGGATCACGAAAGTCCTTGACTAGTTGAGTGCGCCGATGTTTGAGGCGGAGGAAAGGGATATGAATTTCCATGTTGTCTTAGTGTGATATGGTATACACGATGTGTTATGGTAAGTTGACAATGGCATATTCAAGGTTTTGAGATCAGTTCATAATATATGGGAAGTCAATAAAATTATTGAGCAGCGCGGACAGCTGCAGGTGATTTAAGAATCGATCTTTCTGATGATTTAAGAAAATGGTACTGCTATTCTAGTAATTTGGTAGGGAATATGGTCCAAAAAGGACAAGGTAATGTAAGCTGATAATATCTAATGGTATGGTGGTATTCTCTTCTTGGATCGACTGTAATAATTGAGTCGTTGATGGCATAGTGAAATTCTTGAATGGCTTTCGTGGAACTAATGGGCGCTTGATATGCGTTATGTATTCGTACGGTGGAGTGTGGAACCAGGTATAGTGATTCATGTGTTATGTATGTGTTGGAGAATGGAAGTTCTCTTAATCCGCCTACGCAGTGGTGGTATGTCGTGTGTATCGACACCGTTTAGCGGTTATTGGAAATTGGAAGCCCTAATGGCTCTCTTGTTACTTGATACGATGAAATTGAATAATGGTATATGATTACAGATTGGTTGTCATAAGACAGGTTGTCTAGGCTAAGGTGGTATGGACTAGGTTAGAAAAATGTCACAAACTTCGTGGCAGAGTGCATCAGATCATGCTCCAGCAGGGTAGATGTACTCTAGTGCCAGCGGACGGCTGGTAGGTATTGCTTTGTCAATTGGGCCTTCGTGGCGGACATCAGTGCAGAGGTTTCTACCATTGATTTAGTTATGGTATTGAGGAACTTTGTCGGATGCGTTTCTTGTGGCCAAACTTGAGGCTATATATATGTTTATTATAATGAGCAACTTGACTCGACGCGTATTCCCTTGGCGAGGGTTCAATATAGATCGGGTGGCGCGCCGCCACAGGTATGGTTATTTGGATCGGGTGGCACGCCGCCACAGGTATGGTATCTGGATCGGGTGGCACGCCGCCACGGGTATGTCATTGGAGCGGGTTGCACACCGCAACAGTGTAATGTGAAAATAGAGTTAGTTATATGTTACCTGGTATACAATACTTCCTGGCTTCTGAGGAAAAGTCCGTATTGAGTATCGCTTGGCGAATGGCACATCGGTTGTGTCCTTTCGGGATTTGATAGCATACATTAATTGTTTCACCGTGGGTGAGGTTGATTGCTGGGTTCAGACCTAGATCTGTGTGTGGTTGACCGTTTTGAGCTTGGTGGCTTGAGGTGCTTCATGAGTAATAATGTTGGGATAGAATCACGAATCGTGGCAAGGCCGCGTGATGTTATGACCTCTCGAGGAGGATTCAGGTACTCTATTTCTATAATGCGAGACGCGATCTCAGTTCTATATTATGAAGGCACAGAGGGATTGAATTGCAGCTCCATTTGCTGGAGACTGTTGTTGGATTCAGCTGTCATGATTCGAGTGTGTGCAGACGTTTCTATTGGAGCCTATGTTGTGCTCGTCGTGGCTTAGGCCGGTGTTGAGGTGTCATATCACCAGTGCGGTGTGTTATAATCGAAATAACCGTTGGAGTCATTAATGAATACGAGCATATTGGATCTTAGCTTGTTAGAAAGGTAAAAATCGAGGTTTGGCTCCGAAACCTATTGTGGTATCAGTTTTAAAAGGGAAATAGATTCACGAATGGTTAACCTGAGAGATGGGTTCGGTATATCGCGTGCTTCAGCTGCCGTGGGTAGGATATGGAGGTGTTGGAATAAGACTCTATCTAATGAAAGAGGTTTTCAGCTAGTATTTGGTTATTGTGGCCAGTTGTTGTGATAAGAGACTATCGCCTCGAGCGATTCGGTTGTTTGATACATCATGTGATGTCACCCGGTGTGGCAAGTATGGGCTAATACAAATAGATCATGTATATTCTGAGTATAGGCACGAGATTCGGATTGGTATGTGATCTCGGAAAGTGCAATGTGATTTATGGTTCAGATGG
>JASVEL010007369.1:0-136125 GCA_032618575.1 Nicotiana noctiflora
GTTCACGCGATCTCGTAAGGTCAAGTCCGGACGCAGTGCGATCGCGGGGCTGATGTTGCGACCGCGTAGAGGTTTTAAGCTGTTCACTGCAATCGCGGGCCAAAGGCTGCGATCGCGTAGAAGGAAAATCAGGCCACAGAAATTTGTGATATGCGATTGCGTGCCAATGGCTACGATCGCGTCGGGTATCCGGGCCTGGCGGTGAGTTTAAGTTCACAACATAACACCCGCGACCCATTTACTCAAAACCCCCATTGTTTAGTTCTTAGAGAGCAAAGTGGCGGGAAATTGTAGGGATTTCACCGGGTAATCATCGGAGGTATGTTTTACGGCACAAATACATGATTTTATCTTAGAATCTTCAATTATTTTACTATAAATGGGAGAGTTAATGAGGGGTTTTTGCATTAAGCCTGCGTTATGGTAAATCATCAAGTTGAATGGGCCAACGCAGTCCGATTTTGGTAAATTTTATATACATAGACTCGTGTTGAGATAAGGAACTCGAAAATGTAACTTTCATAATTTTTCGAGAAGCGTACCGAAAGTCGAGTTTTGGCAACTTGTGGTTTTTGGTGTAATTCGAATTCTTTCGATTGGGTAATGCCCAATTAGCCTATTTTGATGTATTTCTATTGATTTTGATCATATTCTACACTTGTGGAGGCCGATACTCGTGGCAAGAGAGTTGTCTCTTAGCGGTTTAGTACCGGAATCGAGGTAAGTGGCTTGTCTAACCTCGTGTGGGGGAACCTTCTCCCCTAGGATATTATGTGTTAATTTAAATGCCTTGTAAGCGAGGTGATGCGCGTGTAGATGCGCAGATTGTTGGAAACCACTTTACTTGAACTGTTCAAATCGTGATAATTCTGTTCTTTAGTTGATTTAAATTATAACATTTACCTGATATTCGTTAGAGAAGCATGCTTAGATAGGATTTATCTCTCTAAGTGCCTAATTGTCTTACTTGAACTTCTTGATATTTGTTGATACTGGTTTTGGTATAATTGTAGTTATGTATATCACATTTCTCTGTGCTTTCCTTTTATTGTTTGTGTTAGTGGACTGCGGGTTCAATTCCCGGAGATCCAAGGGCTGCGGGTTCGATTCCCGGAGACTCGGAGTTGTAGTGTTTGTGGACTGCGGGTTCGATTCCCGGAGATCCTGAGATCCTAGCGTTGCGGGTTCGATTCCCGGAGACCCAGAGATACTGATGTAGGGACTGCGGGTTCAATTCCCGGAGATCTTGAGTTGTTGGATATAGAGAAGGACTGCGGGTTCAATTCCCGTAGATCCTGGACTTGCTGATTTGAATTTATGTTGTGTTGGTTACTTGTTGTTAGCCTAATCGTAGACGGTTGCAGAAATTACTTTATTGTTGTTATTTCAGACTCATTGTTATTTAAACTGCTTATTATTGCTATTATCATTATGTTATTGTCTCTCGGTAGGGCCTTGACCTTCCTCGTCACTACTCCATCGAGGTTAGGCTTGGCACTTAATGAGTACTGCCGTGGTGTACTCATGCTACTCATCTGCACACTTTTGTTGTGCAGATCCAGATACATCATATCATGCTCATTTCAGGTGATCTAGCAGCACTTCAGGAGACTAGAGGTATGATCTGCTACGTCCGCAGATCCGGAGGGTCTCCTTCTATTCTCATTAGTGATAGCAGTTATTTTCCTTATTCTCGTTATTTAGACATTCTTTATGTATAGGGCCACAGTTGTACTCTTCTTTTAGTCTGTGTTGCCCGTGGGTTTTCGGGTCTTGGTAGTATGTTACTCAATGTGTTTTGGCGAAGTGTATGTGCCGGGCGACACTTATTACATTTCATTTACATTATTCAGTTGTTATCTTATCCTTTAATTTCATGAAATTGTATATTGCGCATCGTGTTAGGCTTACCTAGTCACGAAGACTGGGTGCCGTCATGACAGGTTCACGATTGGTGAACTAGGGTAGTGACACATAATAGACTATATTGTAACTAATAAAGAATAAGGGGAAGGAAATAGAAATAACTTATTTGAAATTTGTCACGACCCAAATCCAGTCGTGATGGCGCCCAACAATCAAGCTAGGCCAGCCAGACCAACAATTTAATTATCACAAAATACTAGTCCCCAATTGGACAACCCAAGAAGAATATATGAGTTTAAGAACTCCAATAATAATAATACTGAACAAAAGTACTGACACTCCCAAAGATCCGGAGTCACAAGTCTAGAGCCTCTAACAAAACCCAACAAGAAAATAGAGAGTACGATATAGAAGTACTCAAGTCTGAATACAAAATATACAATAACAACTGGAATGAGAGGAGAAGCTAGGCTCTGCGAACGTAGGCAGCTACCTCAGCAACTCGATGTGACAATGTAAACGCCGGAGATGTCCGTCTACTGCTCCTGTGTACCTGAGTCTGCACACAAAAGGTGCAGGGAGTAGGGGTGAGTACTAAGTACTCAGTGAGTAACAAATATATATATGTAGCTGAAAGTAAGAAATCCACAAAATACCACAATATGAAGCTACACTACAGTCCGAATCTCCTACGAACTAGCAACAATAATACAATACAGCTACCACAGAGTAATTCAACAAATACAGATGCAATGCAATGCACATAACTGCTACGGCGTGTAGCCCGATCCCATTTAACGTCGACGGCGCTCACTCGGGGTGTGTACAGACTCCGGAGGGGCTCCTACAGCCCAAGCGCAATACTGCTGCGGCGTGCAGCCCGACCCTCATATCAACTACTGCGGCGTGCAGCCCGATCCCACACTCAGTCCACAATAAGCAATTAAGTCACAAAACAATTCATTTTTCCTTATTTCCAGTTTTTCAGGTCATAATTTATGAAAAATAATTTAACTTTATTAAATTTGCAAAAGCCGGTGACTTAGCATTTTCAAAAAGGTGATTTCAACTTCCAGGACTAAGATCAGTGATTTAAGGAATTATAGCTATCACATAAATATTGTCCTCTAAGGACGCTACAGATCGGCACAAGGCCCCAAACAAGGCTTACGGCCCACAAATATATCAAATACAGTGTATTTCCAACACTAATAACATATTATTCATTTCTCCGGGATGGACCAAGTCTCAATCCCCAATCACAATCAATCCCGCACCTGCCACGGTGTGCGAGCCACGCCCTATTAGCGTCACAATGTGCTAAGCCGGGGTTTCGAACCCTCAGACTACAATATACACAAACTACTCACCTCTAGCCGGTCGTAGACTCGTCCGCGATGCCTTTTCCTTTGAATTTAGCTGCCTCGTGCGTAGAATCTAGTCAAACCACAATAATTATATCAAATACGGGTCAAAGAATCATAACCCATTTCAATTTACATGAAATTCGCATAATTACACTAAGTTGGTAAAACCCGACCCCAGGCCCCACTGCTCGGAAAATTCCGAAATTAGTACCAACGCGATCCTTATCTCGCCACGAGTCCGTGCATATAAAATTTATCGAAATCGGAGTTCAAATGGCCTCCCAAATCCAAAAATCCCGTTTTCAAAACTTAGGCCACATTTCTTCAAGATTTCAACCCAATTTCATGAAGATTGATGTTAATACTACCATAAATTGATGTTTTTTGAGTCAAGAATCTTACCTCCGACGAATACCCGATGACTTCTCAGTGATTTCCTCGAGTTTTCTTCTCTCTAGGGCTCAAATGTGTGTTTTGGGGGTGTAAACCCGTAACTCTCTGTTTCTGGATTTTTATTCACTGCCGGACACCATTGTTCATCGCGTTCGCGTGACCCTCTACGCGTTCGCGATGAACAGCCTTGCCTTACCCTTCGCGAACGCGACGCTGGCCACGCGTTCGCGATGCTCAAAACCTGCAACACTTCGCGGACGCGACTCATCCCACGCGTTCGCGATGTTCAAACTCCAGCCACCCGGATTTCTTCTACGCGTTCGCGATGGGCCTCCCGCGAACGCGAAGCACAACACCCCGACCCTACGCGAACGCGACGCCTTCTCCCGCGAACGCGAAGCACAACAAGCCTTGGCCTTCGCGAACGCGACACTGGTCACGCGAACGCGAAGGCTTAAGGACCTGGGCAGAACCTGCAGTTTTCTGCAGAATTTTTCCAAGTTCTAATTGCCCGGTTGATGGTCCGAATCCATCCCGAGGCCCCCGGGACCCCAACGAAAACCACCAGCATACCCCAAAACATGATACGGACTTGTTCCAATCATAAAAACACCATACTAAACATCAAAATCACCAATTAACCACGGATTCAAGCCTAAGTTTCTTCAAAACTTTCAAAACTAACATTCAACCCAAAACCCGATCAAACGATGTCCGAATGACCTGAACATTTGCAGACATATCCAAAATCATATAACGAAGCTACAGAAATTGTCGGAATTCCATTCCGACCCCCGGATCAAAATATCACCTACCATCCGGTTTTCGCCAAAATTCAACATTCGCCAATTCAAGCTTAAAACTACACCGGACCTCCGAATTCAATTCCGATTGTTCTCCTAAGTCATAAATGATCCCCCGGAACTTGTCGAATCATCCGAATCCGGTTCCGAGCACTCTAACTCAATAGTCAACTCTTGGTTGACTTTTCATATTCAAGCTTTCTTCGAACATGTTATTTGTTTCATTTTCAATCCAAATCACTTCTAACTCACCCGATATACTCCAATACTGTTTTAAAAGCATAATATATGTAAATGCAAGGTAACGGGGTGGTAAATTCCCGTAACGACGGGCCGGGTCGTTACATTCTCCCCAACTTAAACAAACGCTCGTCCGCGAGCGGGTTAAGAAACATACCCGGAGCATCAAATAAGTGTGGATATCTGCTCCGCATTTCCTGCTCGGTCTCCCAAGTTGCTTCCTCCACAGGACGACCTCTCCACTGCACTTTCACTGAAGCTATATCCTTAGATCTCAGCTTACGAACCTGTCGACCCAAAATGGCTACCGGTTCCACATCATAAGTCAAATCCTCATCTAGCTGTATCGTGCTGAAGTCCAACACATGAGACGGGTCTCCGACATACTTCCGGAGCATAGATACATGGAACACCGGGTGAACTCCCGACAAACTGGGTGGAAAAGCAAGCATATAAGCCACCTCCCCAACTTTCCTAAGCACCTCAAAAGGTCCAATGAACCTTGGGCTCAACTTTCCTTTCTTTCCAAACCTCATAACACCCTTCATAGGCGAAACTTTCAACAACACCTTCTCACCTACTGAATAAGACACATCTCGGACCTTCCGGTCCGCATAACTCTTCCGACGCGACTGAGCTGTGCGAAGTCTCTCCTGAATCACCTTCACCTTGTCTAAGGCATCTTGGACTAACTCTGTCCCCAACAACCTAGCCTCGCCGGGCTCGAACCAACCAACTGGAGACCTACACCGCCTCCCATATAAAGCTTCATACGGTGCCATCTGAATGCTGGACCGATAGCTATTATTGTAAGCAAACTCCGCCAAAGGCAAATAATCAGCCCATGAACCACCAAAATCAATGACACAAGCACGCAACATGTCCTCCAATATCCGAATAGTACGCTCAGACTGCCCATCCGTCTGTGGATGAAATGCTGTGCTCAACTCTACCTGTGAACCCAACTCTCGCCTGAAATGTCCTCCAGAACTGAGATGTGAACTGGGTACCTCTGTCTGATATAATGGAAATAGGAACTCCATGCAATCTCACTATCTCACGGATGAATATCTCTGCCAACCGCTCTGAGGTATAGGTAGTACACACTGGGATGAAGTGAGCTGACTTGGTCAACCTATCCACCACCACCCAAACTGAATCAAACTTCCTCGCCGTCCGAGGGAGTCCACTAACAAAGTCCATAGTTATTCTTTCCCACTTCCACTCAGGAATATCAATTCGCTGGAATACACCACCAGGTCTCTGATGCTCATACTTGACCTGCTGACAGCTTAGACACCGAGCCACATGGCTCACAATATCTTTCTTCATCTTTCTCCACCAGTAATGCTGCTTCAAATCCTGATACATCTTCGCGGCTCCTGGATGAATAGAATACCGCGAGCTGTGGGCCTCCTCCAATATCAACTCACGAAGGCCATCAACATTGGGCACACATATCCGGCCCCGCATCCGCAATACACCATCACTATCAATAGTGACATCTCTGGCATCATCATGCTGAACTCTGTCCTTAAGGACAAGTAAGTGTGGATCATCATACCGGCGCTCTCGAATACGATCATATAAAGAAGAACGAGCTACTACACAAGCCATCACCCGACCGGGCTCAGAAATATCCAGCCTTACCATCTGATTAGCTAACGCCTGAACATCAACTGCTAGGGGTCTCTCCCCAACTGGAATATACGCCAAACTGCCCATACTAATAGCCTTCCGGCTCAATGCATCAGCCACTACATTGGCTTTCCCGGATGATACAAGATAGTAATATCATAGTCTTTAAGCAATTCAAGCCATCTCCGCTTCCTCAAATTTAGGTCTTTTTGCTTAAACAAATGCTGAAGGCTGCGGTGGTCTGTATATACATCACAAGATACACCATATAGATAATGCCTCCAAATCTTCAAGGCATGAACAATAGCAACTAACTCCAAATCATGAACAGGGTAGTTCTTCTCGTGGGGCTTTAGCTGACGAGAAGCATATGCAATAACTCTACCCTCCTGCATCAACACACAACCGAGTCCAACTCTGGAAGCATCACAATACACCGTATATGACCCCGAGGCCGATGGTAGCACAAGTACTGGAGTTGTGGTCAAAGCCTCCTTGAGCTTCTGAAAGCTCTCTTCACATTCATCAGACCACACAAATGGAGCATTCTTCTGTGTCAACTTAGTCAACGGTGAAGCAATAGATGAGAAATCCTGAACAAACCGACGATAATAGCCTGCCAAGCCGAGAAAACTCCGAATCTCTGTAGCTGAGGAAGGTCTGGGCCAATTCTGCACTGCCTCAACCTTCTGAGGATCAACCCGAATACCATCACTGGACACTATATGTCCCAGAAAACCCACGGTATCAAGCCGGAACTCACAATTAGTGAATTTTGCATAAAGCTTCTCTTCTCTCAACCTCTACAATGCCACTCTCAAATGTTGTGCATGCTCCTCCTGGCTGCGTGAATATACCAGAATATCATCAATAAACACAATCACAAAAGAATCAAGGTACGGCCGAAATACACTATTCATCAAGTGCATGAATGCAGCTGGGGCATTAGTCAACCCGAAAGACATCACCAGGAACTCGTAATGCCCATATCGCGTTCTGAACGCTGTCTTCATAATATCTGAGTCCCTGATCTTCAACTGATGATAGCCCGATCGAAGATCAATCTTAGAAAATACACTAGCTCCCTGTAGCTGATCAAATAGGTCCTCAATACGAGGTAATGGGTATTTATTCTTCACTGTTACCTTGTTCAGCTGCCTGTAATCAATGCACATTCTCATTGTGCCATCTTTCTTCTTTACGAACAACACCGGTGCACCCCAAGGTGACACACTTGGACGAATGAAACCCTTATCTAAGAGTTCCTGAAGCTGTTCTTTCAATTCTTTTAACTCTGCTGGTGCCATGCGATAGGGAGGAATAGAAATGGGCCGAGTGCCCGGCACCAAGTCAATACCAAAATCAATATCCCTGTCAGGCGGCATGCCCGTCAGGTCTGCTGGAAATACATCCGGGAAATCCCTCACAATGGGGACCGAATCAAGACTGGGTGTCTCAGCCTCAACATTTCTAATGAAGGCCAAATAATATAAACAACCCGTGCCAATCATTCGTTGGGCCTTTATATAAGAAATCACCTTGTCGGACACATAATCAGTCAAGCCACGCCACTCGATCCTCGGATTACCCTGGAATAGCTAGTGTGACTGTCTTGGCATGACAGTCCAGAATCGCATGATAACGAGATAGCCAATCCATGCCTAGGATAACATCGAAATCTACCATGCCCAGTAGTAATAGATCGACTCGGGTCTCCAGACCCCCAATAGTAATAATACAGGATCGATATACCTGATACACAACAACAGTATCCCCCACCGGGGTAGACACATGTACGGGCAAATCAAGAATACCACGGGTCATACCCAAATGATGTGCAAAATAAGTAGAGACATAAGAATAGGTGGATCCGGGATCAAATAAGACAGAAGCATCCCTGTGGCAGACTGAGATAATACCTGAAATAACCGCGTCTAAAGCACTAGCATCCTTCCTATCCGGAAGAGCATAAAAACGAGCCTGACCTCCACCAGTACGATCCTCGCCCCTGGGGCGACCTCTGGATACCTGGCCACCAGTCCTAGCTGACTGCGCTGGCGCTGAAGAAATAGGAGTAGAAGTCGAAGGCTCATCCCTCCGCTGAGACCGCTTACGAAGCCACTGAGGACACTCTCTCCCGATATGGCCCAAATCACCGCACTCAAAACAACGGCCCGAAGATGGAAGAGGGGGCGCTGAGGGCCCCTCGCTACCGATGAATCTCGTGTCGAGGAAACAGGAGCAGCAGCTCGAGCCGGAAGAGCACTTAGTGCGGGCCGACTCGCCGGCGGCTCGCCGGCCCCGATAACCCTCGCCGGCCTTGACGACCACGATCGGATGAAACCCCATCGGACTCTCGTACGTCCAGACTGATGAGACCCGAAAGAGCGACCTCTTGCTATGCTGAAATTGGCCCCTAGACGGAGCACCACCGTAACTGCCAGCACCACGAGGCCTCTTAGCCTCTCTCTCCTCTCGCTCTCGGCGGCGATCTGTCTCAATGTGACGGGCAGCATCAACCACCTCCTCAAAGGTAACTCCCGAAACTCTCTCCCTGGTCATCAATATACGGATGGGATAAATAAGACCATCAATAAATCTCCGAATCCTCTCCCTCGTCCGTAGGAACCATCCACATGGCATGACGGCCACCGGGTGAATCTCATCTCGCATCGATTAACCGTCGCCTCTCCCTCTTCAACCACTCGAACCGACGTCGCAGTTCCTCTCTCCGAGACCGAGGCACGTACTTCTCCAAAAATACCGTGGAGAACCGCTGCCAAGTGAGGGGCACTGCCCCACCGGGCCTACGCCTCTCGAAATCCTCCCACCACCGAAATGCTGCACCCGTGAACCTGAAAAGTGGTGAATGAAACACCGCCGGACTCTAGAATACCCGCGGTGCGAAGCATGCGCCGACATCTGTCAAGAAAACCCTGGGCATCCTCGCCCTCACCTCCACCGAATGTCGGAGGCCGTAGCCTCTCAAATCTCTCCAATCGACGTCGCTCATCGTCGTGCATAATCGGAACCATATATGCAGTGAGCCGGTGCAACGGGTGCAACCGGCCGAACCGGCTCGGTGCGTGAGCCACGGGGTCCGATTCCCTCCCCGCACTCGTGAAGATGATACCGCAGCAGTAGCAGCAACTACCCGTGCCAAGCCTGTACACACCGATAATATCTAAGCCAAGGTCTCCCGAAGACCCGCGTATCACAACAGGCACCGCCGGTGCCTGAACCTGAGCCGCCGGAGCGTTCGCCGCCGGAATCCGGTCCCCGAGTCCGGGCCACCGGCGGGTCGCCGAGTGCCGGTGCCGGTGCCGCCGCTCTACCTCTACCACGACCACGACCTCCGGGTGCCAACGGTGGTCGTCCGCCACGTCCGTTAGCTCGTGTTCTCGCCATCCGCGAGAGAATAGAATATGGAAAGATTTAATTTCATGATAACACAAATCGCACGATATGAATTCAAGAAAATGAGGTTTTTCCTAAAGTTTCTGTAGCCCTTCGAGGATAGATACGGACGTCTACGTACCGATCCGCGAAAGCCTACTAAACCGGCTCATGACTCGCGAGTCCTAATAACCTAGGGCTCTGATACCAACTTGTCACGACCCAAATCCGGTCGTGATGGCGCCCAACAATCAAGCTAGGCCAGCCGGACCAACAATTTAATTATCACAAAATACTAGTCCCCAATTGGACAACCCAAGAAGAATATATGAGTTTAAGAACTCCAATAATAATAATACTGAACAAAGTACTGACACTCCCAAAGATCCGGAGTCACAAGTCTAGAGCCTCTAACAAAACCCAACAAGAAAATAGAGAGTACGATATAGAAGTACTCAAGTCTGAATACAAAATATACAATAACAACTGGAATGAGAGGAGAAGCTAGGCTCTGCGAACGTAGGCAGCTACCTCAGCAACTCGATGTGACAACTGCAACCGCTGGAATTTCCCGTCTACTGCTCCTGAGTACCTGAGTCTGCACACAAAAGGTGCAGGGTGTAGGGTGAGTACTAAGTACTCAATGAGTAACAAATATATATATGTAGCTGACAGTAAGAAATCCACAAAATACCACAACATGAAGCTACACTACAGTCCGAATCTCCTACGAACTAGCAACAATAATACAATACAACTACCACAGAGTAATTCAACAAATACAGATGCAATGCAATGCACATAATCGCTACGGCGTGTAGCCCGATCCAATTTAACGTCGACGGCGCTCACTGGGGGTGTGTACAGACTCCGGAGGGGCTCCTACAGCCCAAGCGCAATACTGCTGCGGCGTGCAGCCCGATCCTCATATCAACCACTGCGGCGTGCAGCCCGATCCCATGCTCAGTCCACAATAAGCAATTAAGTCACAAAACAATTCATTTTCCTTAATTCCAGTTCTCAATTCATAATTTATGAAAAATACTTTAACTTTATTAAGTTTGTAAAAGCCGGTGACTTAGCATTTCAAAAGTGTGATTTCAATTTCCAGGACTGAGATCGGTGATTTAAGCAATTTTAGCTATCACATAAATATTGTCCTCTAAGGACGCTACAGATCGGCACAAGGCCCCAAACAAGGCTTACAGCCCACAAATATAGCAAATACAGTGTATTTCCAACACTAACAACATATTATTCATTCCCGGGATGGACCAAGTCTCAATCCCCAATCACAATCAATCCCGCACCTGCCACGGTGTGCGAGCCACGCCCTATTAGCGTCACAATGTGCTAAGCCGGGTTTTCGAACCCTCAGGCTACAATATACACAAACTACTCACCTTTAGCCGGTCGTAGAATCGTCCGCGATGCCTTTTTCTTTGAATTTAGCTCCCTCGTGCATAGAATCTAGTCAAACCACAATAATTATATCAAATACGGGTCAAAGAATCATAACCCACTTCAATTTATATGAAATTCTCAAAATTACACTAAGTTGGTAAAACCCGACCCCGGGCCCCACTGCTCGGAAAATTCCGAAATTAGTACCAACGCGATCCTTATCTCGCCACGAGTCCGTGCATATAAAATTTATCGAAATCGGAGTTCAAATGGCCTCCCAAATCCAAAAATCCCGTTTTCAAAACTTAGGCCACATTTCTTCAAGATTTCAACCCAATTTCATGAAGATTGATGTTAATACTACCATAAATTGATGTTTTTTGAGTCAAGAATCTTACCTCCGACGAATACCCGATGACTTCTCAGTGATTTCCTCGAGTTTTCTTCTCTCTAGGGCTCAAATGTGTGTTTTGGGGGTGTAAACCCGTAACTCTCTGTTTCTGGATTTTTATTCACTGCCGGACACCATTGTTCATCGCGTTCGCGTGACCCTCTACGCGTTCGCGATGAACAGCCTTGCCTTACCCTTCGCGAACGCGACGCTGGCCACGCGTTCGCGATGCTCAAAACCTGCAACACTTCGCGGACGCGACTCATCCCACGCGTTCGCGATGTTCAAACTCCAGCCACCCGGATTTCTTCTACGCGTTCGCGATGGGCCTCCCGCGAACGCGAAGCACAACACCCCGACCCTACGCGAACGCGACGCCTTCTCCCGCGAATGCGAAGCACAACAAGCCTTGGCCTTCGCGAACGCGACACTGGTCACGCGAACGCGAAGGCTTAAGGACCTGGGCAGAACCTGCAGTTTTCTGCAGAATTTTTCCAAGTTCTAAATGCCCGGTTGATGGTCCGAATCCATCCCGAGGCCCCCCGGACCCCAACGAAAACCACCAACATACCCCAAAACATGATACGGACTTGTTCCAATCATAAAAACACCATACTAAACATCAAAATCACCAATTAACCACAGATTCAAGCCTAAGTTTCTTCAAAACTTTCAAAACTAACATTCAACCCAAAACCCGATCAAACGATGTCCGAATGACCTGAAAATTTGCAGACATATCCAAAATCACATAACGAAGCTACAGAAATTGTCGGAATTCCATTCCGACCCCCGGATCAAAATATCACCTACCATCCGTTTTTCGCCAAAATTCAACATTCGCCAATTCAAGCTTAAAACTACACCGACCTCCGAATTCAATTCCGATTGTTCTCCTAAGTCATAAATGATCCCCCGGAACTAGTCGAATCATCGTAATCCGGTTCCGAGCACTCTAACTCAATAGTCAACTCTTGGTTGACTTTTCATATTCAAGCTTACTTCAAACATGTTATTTCTTTCATTTTCAATCCAAATCACTCCTAACTCACCCGATATACTCTAATACTGTTTTAAAAGCATAATATATGTAAATGCAAGGTAACGGGGTGGTAAATTCCCGTAACGACGGGCCGGGTCGTTACAAAATTCCTACCAATTCCCCCCAAAATAACTCTATAAATAGGCTGTTAGTTAGTCTAAAAAAGAGGTTCTGAATTTTACAATTAGACAATTCTCGGTTTCCACACATTATAATTCTGGGTTCTGAGTTCGAAAAGTTCTGAAACATATAATTAGGGGTAACACACATTGAGGAATCTAATTGACTTGAGTGTTGTTCTGGGATTTATGGGGGTCGATTCTTCATCAATTCATCTCGACTTTGCTGGAATCCTTGATTCTAATTGGGTTGATTTGCTGGATTTTATAATTGGAGTTTTTGATAGCTGTTTGCTGTGATCGAATATCCTCATTATTTTTGCTATATTGCTGCTATTAGTTGCTGACTATTCTTCTTCTCCAAAGCTCTAGACTCATCTATTTGTTTTGAACCAGGCATACATCTGTTTTTCTGGAGATGTAATCGAGATTATGATGAAGAAATGAAATTTGATTAATTTTTGATGATGTCATTTCTGTTTCTTATGTCATAGCTGTAATTAATTCGTAGATCCTTTTGTAATTCATTAGGAATGGTTGTAATAATTAACAACTCTATGAATCTGACCTAGAGTAGAGTAGAAGTAGTTAATGCTATAGTTAGATGTAAATCAGTAATTAGATATGGTTTATCCCCTAATTCAAAACTAAAATAGGCCAAAACACAGTTAATATACTTAGATTTATAAATATTCTGAAATTGGACATGTAATACTATACTTAGACATTTTCGTCAATCAAGTTCTAAACCAACATTAATTAATTTGGAAAGCGTGAGCATTAGGATCTCAAATCGTAATTACGGTAATATCACTGCTGAAACTAGTTTAGCTAAAGAACTCGCATTAAGTTGTGATGATATGGTGACTTGAATATGATTGTAATAATAGTGGTAACTCAAGCATGTCTAAGAATACTGTTTTCAGTTTAATGAGAGTAATAATAATTCTGTAAATAGTGTCTCAATTGATAGATATTTCTTAGAATCATATTCTGTTAATCCAATAATTAAATAGGAACAAATCGATCAAACTAGTATTGACATCTTTAGTTAATTGACAATAATGAAAACAATAAGGATCAAATGTATTTGTATTCCATTATTCGAAATAGTTAATTGTTAAACATTTGTTCATAGTATGGTTGTTTAAATGTTGTTCTATTTTGATTCTGTTCTAGACATAAGTAACCTGGGCCTTGCCATAAATACAGGCCCAGATTGAAAAAAGATAGCATTTGTGCGTGAAAAAGAAAAGAGAAATGAAACCTGGGCTACAGAAGCCCAGTTTCTCATGGCATATTATTGAATTGGTCTCTGGTCCAGGCCCAATGGCAAAGTATGGCCTGGACGTTAATGCATAATAATACAGATTTAATATAAAACAAAAATGGTATATATTAGGATAAGAGAAAAAACAAAAATAGAAAATATAGAATACTAAGGAAAAACCTTAATAAAAAACGGAGACGAGCCTCGCTAAATCACTAAAACATAATTGCGCGGCCCTCCATAATTTCTTATGAAAATGTTAGAAATTGGAAAGACCATTTATCAAATTCCACGGTCTCTCCCAAAATTAAAAAGACGTAGACATCGTAGGGCATGATTTATAATAAATATACATTCCTAATACGAGTGCACATTTATGTGACTCAAATCAAAATCTCGGCAAAGCCGAAATGCATTAAGGTCACAGGAGTACTGGTTGCGGTGTGATTTGAAATGCGTTTTCGCAACGTCGCAAAAATTCCTAAAACTAACCAAAGAGGGACATTAAAAACATTTGTAAAATTGAAGCATATAAAGAAATCAGATAAGACAAATACAGCAATGGAGCGACCGTGCTAAAACCACGGAATTCGGGCAGAATTCCTTATTCGGATATCTAGTTTCGCAGACTGTAAAACAGATTCATAATCTCCTCGGTTCGGGATTAAACCGGTGACTTGGGACACCATTATTTTCCCAAGTGGCGACTCTGAAATTTAATAAATAAATCTCGTTCCGATTGTCCTTAAAGTGGAAAAACTCCTTCCCTGTTATTATTATTATATCCCTTCTTGGGGTGTATTAGTAAATAGCGGGGTATACTTATTTAAAAGTAGTAAAAAAGGGAGGTGTGACATCTCTAACCCCTGGAAAGAACAATTACTCAAATGAGTCAAGAAAGAGTGCCAACAAAATCAAAAAGAAATGCTTGGGGGAAGATTGAACCCATACGGACGAAATCATATCCTACATTTACCCAAAAGCCTTCATAATGACTCCGAAAAAGCCCTATATGATCTCGAGTTGGGGGAATCCTACATTAGTGGATACTTACATAAAGGGAGGGCATATGGTACTTAGAGCCAGGCTTAGGGTCTCTTCTTTGTGAGAGATGAGCGAAGAATCCATTCACCTCGTTTTGTGTGCAATTACTCTAAAAGGTGAGATCCATTTAGGGAGAGTCGAAGATGTTTGAGTTTAGGTTCCACAATGACCAAAGTTCTTGAGAAAGGTTCCTTGATGAAATGTGTCAACCCTTGAAGCTCTTGTGTCATACTTTATCCATACGTTTTCAAAGTTTTAAATGTGTTAATGATGCATTTGCACTAAGGGCAATTGTTAGTCCCAATTGATGCTAGATTTAGGTCACTTTAGGAGAAACAGGAATTACTTGGATGTTTTCTATTGAGGGGTAAGTCTCATCTTATTTGCTTGAGGAAAAGCAAAGGTTTAAGTTTGGGGGAGTTGATAACCGTGAATTGTGCATGTTTTATACCCACTTACCTAATCTTTATGCATAAATTGGTCTTGATTAGTCCTGAATTGCTTATAAGTTACATTTGATTGCAGGTTTGAGTGACTAGATGATGAATATCACAAATCGACTCAAAAAGGAGTGGAACCTACCAAGCGCCAGAAGATAACTGAAACTTGGGAAAAAGAGACATGTGCGGACCGCACTGTTTTGTCATGCGGCCGCACAGGAATGTTCGGAGAATAGACAAGTGTCAGCCCAAGCTGTGTGGTCCGTACTGTTTTGTCTTGCGACCGCGCAGAAAAGTTCAGAGAGTCATTTTATGAACAAGATCCATGCGGACCGCAATCCATTTCCACGCGGTCCGCAAAGAAGATGATTAGGGGCTAAAATATTTAAGGAAAAGTTCCACGTGGCCGCACACCAAATCAGTGCGGTCCGCGTGGATGAAAGATCAGAGAGTCATTGCAAGGATGATTTACACAGTGCGTCGCAATTCATATTTACGCGGTCCGCATTAATTGTCTTGTGCGGCCGCGTACATTTCTACGCGGTCCGCATCACTTGCCTTATGCGGCCGTGTGACATTTGTACGCGGTCTGCATCCTCAAGTCCAGATGCCAGAAATTGAAGACCAATTACCCTACGCGGTTGCATGTCATTTTTATACGGTCCGCAACAGACCCTCAGGGGTATTTTTGTCTGGTTTTTCCTGTGTAGTATAAATAGAATATTTTACTTTTTTAGGTTAAGTTTTAGAATCTATCTGAGCAGCTGAGCACAGGACAACTTGTATTAGCTTAGTTTAGGCAATTTTCTCATGCATTTAGAGTGGATTCAAGCAGTTTAACATTGTAGTTTATTATTATGTCAATTTCATCTACTATTTTATCTATTTCTACTATTTTTATGTCTAGATAAACCTATTGGCTAGGGTTGTGGCTCAACCCTAATGTGGGTAATTAATGTGTATTTTGCTTAATGTTAGGTTGATTGTGGGTGTCACACCTCCCTCTCTCTTTTTACGGTGTCCCAACTATTTACTATTACACCCCGGAAAGGGATATAACAATAGTAGTGGGGAATGAGTTTTTCCAATTAAAGGACATTCGGAACGTGATTTTATTTATTAATTTTTAGAGTCACCACTTGAGAAAATAATGGTGTCCCAAGTCACCGGTTTAATACCGAACCGAGGAATTTATGACTCTGTTTAACAGTCAGCGAAACTAGAAATCCGGATAAGGAATTCTGTTAACCTGGGAGAAGGTGTTAGGCACTCCCGGATTTCGTAGTTCTAGCACGGTCGCTCAACTGCCGTATTTGTATTTTTGATTTACTTATATGCTTCATTTTCAAATGTTATTAATATTCCGCTTTTGTTAATTTTAGGATTTACGACATTGCGAGAATGCATTTCAAGTCACACTGCAACCAGTACGCCTGTGACTTTAATGCATTTCGGCTTCGCCGGGATTATAGTTTTGGGTCACATAAGATGTACACCCGTATTAGGAATGTATTTTCGTTTATCGTGTCTATAATGTCTACGTCTTTTATCTTTGGGAGAGACCGTGAAATTTGCTAAACGGTCCTTCCGAGTATAACATTTTACATTAGATTTTGTTTGGGGGCCTCGTGTGTTTTTTTTTATTCAAAACGAGGCTCGTCCCTTATTTTTAAGGTTCAATCCTATTCATACACTATATTTTCTGTTTTTGTTTTTCCTTCCTATAACTATTTTTTGTGTTACTATTTCAAACGATAATATTGGACTCCAGGCCATTATTCGTTATTGGGCCTGGACTTTAGACTGCTTAACAGAATTAAATACAATTGAGCCTCTGGAGCCCAACGTATACCACTGTTCCTATTTGAAGGCATGAATGCTACCTTGACCAGATTTGGGCCTGTGTTCATGACTAGGCCAAAACTATACGAACGAATTAAAGCAAAGCTAATATTTCAATATCAGTATTTGAGCAGGTATTATTCAGTAATACTAATTAATCATTTCAAACATTGCCAAGTTACATTTTTTGACCACTACTAATTTCAGTTTTAGCAACTAATTAGACATTCTAAAATAGTAATTTGTATCAGTATTATTATTCTATATTGCAGGTTCAGGTATTCAAGTAGTTATCATGGTACTAGTTTGCAGGATTATTTTGTCAATTTATTTCCACTAAAGAAAAACAGTGTTCAGAATTAACTAAACATGCTTGAACTACTGAAAATTACAAGGTCTGAAAGCAGATTTGTAGATAACTCATATTCAATGTATATAAATAGTAATACGAGCGGAACTACTTATACGTTTGGATTAAACGACTCTGATTCATAATTCAAAATGGCTAAGTACTAGTTTATATGTCTAGTTTCAGAACATACCTCTATATATATATAGTTGTGTATTAGCCTGTTTTAGTTTTAGAATTAGGTGATAAACTACTAACTACGTTTAACTATACTATTATCTACTGCTACTTTACTCTAATCAAATTCATATAGTCTATATTTATTACAACCATTCTTAAGAAATTATAGAGGATCTACGAGTTATAACTACAGCTAAAAGAAGAAGCAGAAGACAGTTTCATCACGAATCAATTAAGACTTCATTTCTTCATCACAAATCTCAATTACATCTTCAGGAAAACAGATGTGTACCTTATCAATGAAAAGGAAACGATGAGTTCTAGGGGAGATGAGTAGCAGGAACAATCAGCAATGGTAACAGCAAGCAAGTATCAACAGTAATGAGGATGAATCAACACAACAACAGTTGATATATTAAAGCAGAAGACCCAGCATATCCAACCCAAAATAAGTAGAAGACCCAATAAATTCCACCAAAAATGAAGCACAAAGAGCAGAAGTTCAAAAATCAACCAACGCCTAACTCATAGTTAATACTTCGAACTTCCTATTTCTGAATTAGAATTTGTTATTTTTCGAACATGAAAATCTGGACTAATGTTGTGAATTTCACAAAATCCAGCCCCTTTTCAGGTTCATTTGAAGCCTATTTATAGAGGCATTTTGGGGGGAATTTCAAATAAAATAATTGTATTTCCTTCCACTCATTATTTCAATTAATTACATAATGGTCTACTAAAGATATATCGAACTGCCTTCAGACCCCTGCTAGAAGGTTCTGGGCAGTTCCATTATATTCTATTAGGTGGGTTTTACTCAATTGCCCCAACTTGCTAAGGTTTATTTCATTAATGCCTTTTAACTCTACCTAGTCTACCATTTATTATTTAAGTATTTTCATAAAAACCAAGCACTAAAGTCATTTATGTCCCCACAGGCTCTATGTAATCTACAAAAATACCATTTGTCTTTCCCCTTTTACCCTTTATATTTAGTCCTATTTACCCGACCTACATTAGGTCTGTCAAGACCTGAGTAATTTGAGTGTATTTAACATACCAATCGCAGACTATGGACTATTTCAATGTTAGCCCCTTTCACAAAGATAGCTACTAATCAAAACTCATACTGTGTTAGCAAATATAGCCACAAAAACACTTATACATATAACCTAAATACACATAAGCACTCAGAAGTTCAGAAGAAACTAACACACGAGTCAAGTTGCAAATATAACCAATTTCATGTTATTTTGCACAAATAACCCTAATCACAAATTAACTTTCAATTAATCAGAACTCAGAGGAGAAATTTGATAATGGTTGAATTCCAATCAATTAAAACCCAATCGAGACAGAATAATGAACAATCATATAAAACTAGCATATTTAACATATGATTCATGAGCAGTTACTGTCAAAACCTAGAAATACTCAGATGACTTCAGGCATGCATAAGATTGAGGGCCAGTATGAATCAAGATACAAAGATAGAGATACAAAATACCATGTAATCTACAAAAATACCATTCGCCTTTTCCATTTTACCTTTTACATTTAGTCCTATTTACCCGACCTACATTAGGTATGTCAAGACTTGGGTAATTTGAATGTATTTAACATATAGCACCCTAACACTTGTTTTAACAATTGACCAATCTCAGACTATAGATTATTTCAATGTTAGCCCCTTTTACAAAGATAGCCACTAATCAAAACTCATACTGTGTTAGCAAACATAGCCACAAAAGCACTTACACATATAACCTAAATACACATAAGCACTCAGAAGTTCAGAAGAAACTAACACACGAGTCAAGTTGCAAATATAACCAATTTCATGTTATTTTGCACAAATAACCCTAATCATGAATTAACTTCCAATTAATCAGAACTCAGAGGAGAAATTTGATAATGGTTGAATTCCAATCAATTAAAATCCAATCGAGACAAAATAATGAACAATCACATAAAACTAGCATATTTAACATATGATTCATGAGCAGTCGCTGTAACCTAGAAATACTCAGATGACTTCAAGCATGCATAAGATTGAGGGCCAGTATGAATCAAGATACAAAGATAGAGATAGAAAGCATGTGTGGGATAAGTTTCAAGTTTTGAGCATGATAGACACGTAAAGCAGTTAACAGAACAAAGTTCAAAAACAAAAAGACAAAAAGAATCATGTTTCAGAGAAGATGAACAACTAAAATGGGGGGTGGGTTACTTAGCTTTAGGCTTTTCCTTTTCTTTTCTTTTTCTTTTTCCTTTTCTTCTTTTTTTTTCTTCTTTTTCTTCTTTTTCTTCTTATCTGTTCGATCTTTTCATTTTTTTTTGGCCTTCAGAGACCTTTTGAGACGTTTGGTCTCTGGGGTGTTAGATTTTCTACAATAGGTCATTAGGGTTTGATTTTGGGTGTAGGGGAAGAGATATGAGGCTATTAGGGTGGTATTTTGGGGTGGGATCTATTTTTTGGTACTCGCCGGAGTAGGGTTCCGGCGAGCATTTTTTGCTTATTCGAGAAGTTAGGGGTAGGTTCGAAGAAAGCCACTTGGGTGGGGTGAAAGATCGTTTAAAAACGATCATAGGGTGTTATTTTGGTGGCCTGACTCATACTTTGGGGTGGTCGCCAGCTAGGGTTCCGGCGACCTGGATTTCAAGAAAAGGGATTTATTGGTTTTTGATCATGTTTAATGGGGTTCTAAAATGGTTGAAGGTGGTTTAAGGGTGGGGGAAGGTGTTTGGTGGCCTGGTGTTGGCCGGAGACAGAGACTGTTCTCCATGGGAGACAGTGGAGGAAGGAAGAAGATGATCTAAGGCGACTAGGGTTAATGTGTATGAATGTGTGTGTAAATGAGCGTCTAAAAGAGAGGATATTGATATATATATTTGTCACGCCCCAAATCGAGGGACATGACCGGCGCCTGACCGGGTTGCCCCAGTCAAGCGGACCTGGGTGCCTTCCGTTCCCACGCGTTACCCCTGTGTTGACTGTTACTCATTAACCAAAATATCTTACCAACAATGACTGATTTCACAATGCATAAACATAACCATGTGATTTATTTACTAACAAGTTCATAATTTATATTTACAACGCCCCATACATATACATAGGCCACAATCCCACAGCTTACATGTCTATGGAGCCTCTAGGATACAAAAAGGGAAATACAATACTTGCCGGTAACAAGGCTCCGGCTATACCTTACAAAACCAAAATGAAATCTAAACCGAGTGGCATGAACCACACAAGGCCCCGAGGAAGAAAGTGGCTCACCAAAACGGGCAGTGGAAGGAGAAGGATACTACTGCCGATGAGCTGAAGTGCCTGCTACTGATCCACCTACAATCATGACACGAATGTAGCGCCCCCGGCAAAAGGGACGTCAGTACACTTGAATTGTACCGGTATGTATGGACAAACTTTGTCCCAAGTAAACTCAAGCCATTAAATTACATCAACAATTAATTAAGCCAGCCAACCATGTTTCCACATTTTTCCTCATTTCAAATAATTCTCACACAAAGCACTTTCTACAACCAACCAATTTAACAATAACCAATCAATCACGTAAAGCACAAGTAGTCAAACAAAGGGGCAATCAGTGCCCCACAGGTTGCAAACTCTCCTGCTCTGTCTCCTTTCACAATTTCACATTTATTGATTTATGTATCAATTTTTAATAGCGATTTCGATCGCTTTCCATCCTTATTGCCCCCGACCACCCTTATTACCTCGGCCACCCTTATCACCCCAACCCACACCTTATTTCACTACGTCGCGGCGCGCGACACGACCCCGCCTTACAGTTGAAAACACAACAATACTACTGCCGATGAGCTGAAGTGCCTGCTACTGATCCACCTACAATCATGACACGAATGTAGCGCCCCGGCAAAAGGGACGTCAGTACACTTGAATTGTACCGGTATGTATGGACAAACTTTGTCCCAAGTAAACTCAAGCCATTAAATTACATCAACAATTAATTAAGCCAACCAACCATGTTTCCACATTTTTCCTCATTTCAAATAATTCTCACACAAAGCACTTTCTACAACCAACCAATTTAACAATAACCAATCAATCACGTAAAGCACAAGTAGTCAAACAAAGGGGCAATCAGTGCCCCACAGGTTGCAAACTCTCCTGCTGTCTCCTTTCACAATTTCACATTTATTGATTTATGTATCAATTTTTAATAGCGATTTCGATCGCTTTCCATCCTTATTGCCCCTGACCACCCTTATTACCTCGGCCACCCTTATCACCCCAACCCACACCTTATTTCACCACGTCGCGGCGCGCGACACGACCCCGCCTTACAGTTGAAAACACAACAATTTCAAACAGTAGATAAGGTACTACACACAATTTCAACAAGTTCAAATAAGCAACTTGCACATTGTTTCATGTTCTCAATTACTTCTCAAGCCAATATCACAACCAAGTTACAATGTTTCCACATTCAAGAATATTCACACATGTATATTCAAGCAATTTTCCATAATTCAAGTGTTTCATTTCTTTCCACAATAAACCAATTCTCAAGTGTTTCGATTTCTTTTCCACAAGGTGCCATATAGGCCATCATAATCATTATTCACAAATTCTTTACCCAATTCAACTCTCATTTACCTTTCGGTTCATATTTCTTACCACAACACTCATAGTTCAACAACAACTTTGAATATCCAACAACAACATCAATTAATCACATACAATTTCTCAAATCAACACATGCCAAACAATTTTACACATAAGTGCGATTTCACAAGAATCAAAATTAGCCATACATACCTGGTGATGAGTTTTCTTCCTACTTTATGATTACCCAAGATATCCTACTCTTGCCAACCTTGTTCTTGAAGACTCTTACTTCTACTCACTTCTTTTTACTAGAAATCAAGTTAAATAATCATGCATGAGTGTAAAAATTCTATTTTTAAAAGCTATTATATGAAAACCTCTCTTTACCCAATTAAAACTGAAAATCAAAGAAAATAGTTAGGGTTTTTACCTTGAAAATATTGGGGAAGTTGAATCTTTGCCCTAGAATCCCTTGGAATTAAGTAGTTGAAACAATCCTTGAAGATGAAGAACTTCTCTCTCTAAAAACCCTCTCTTCTCTCTCTAATTTTTGGTAAGATAATATGATAAAATGAAGAAGAAGTGTGCGTTATATTAAAGAAGAGATCGGGTCAAAATGTTACAAAATCTGGGCCGGGGTCGAATATGCGGTCACTATGCGACCGTAGAACCCACATGCGGTCCGCAAAGTGACCGCAGAATGGCCTCAAAGTTGAGCAGTTTCTGTTAAGGAATGCGGTCACTATGCGGACCGCATGTCTGATCTGCGGTCGCAAAAGTGCACCGCAGATTGACATGCGATCGCATATCGACCGCACATTTGACACGGATTTGGGCAACTCTCTGGAACGATTTGCGGTCAGAATGCGGTCCGCATATCAGGTTTGCGGTCGCATTCTTGACCGCACATTTGACACTTTTTCGGAAAAATTATTTCTCTACATTTTTGAAACTTAAATCATTACCAAGGGTCCGAACCGCGGCTCGCAAGCTCGCCGCGAAGAATTCTACGCATTCCTAACACATCATTCGGACCATGACACCACATCTACTAGGTTTTATGCACAAAAATTTTACGGGGCCTTACATCCTCCCCCCCTTAAGATCATTCGTCCTCGAATGAGGATTTTGAAATAAATGAGTTTTGAAAGACATGATATGCAAGCTATCAAAATTTTGACTAACACTTATATTTTAGAAAAATTTCACCAGAGTTTCCTTTGCATTATGGACATATCTACCTGTCAGAGGGCCCCCGAAACACATTACCAAACAACAATATACAACTACAACACTTTGCAGAACTGGTATACACTGTCTTACCTCAACGAATGCACATATTCTATCACATTGTTACAATTGCACATAAACTAGTCACTTCAATGAATTCTTATCTTATTCAACCATTTTAACACACCATGTACACTTAACAAACCATTACCAATCTACACTTACTATTAGTCGCTTACTTAACACATAACTCTTTACAAAATGGAGGAGGCTTTTACTAACACTAAGAGGGAAACAACTTGGACAAGATGACAGTTACTAGAAGTAGAAGGATCGCCTAATTTCTTCTAAGCTTGATCAAACAAATGGGGGTACTTTTCCTTCATCTCTTTCTCTGCTTCCCATGTGGCCTCCTCAACTTGTTGACTTCGCCAGAATACTTTAACAGAGGCAACCTCCTTATTTCTTAACTTACGGACTTGCCTATCAAGAATGGCAACTGGAACTTCTTCATATGACAAATCTTCATTAACCTCAATAGCCTCGACTGACATGATTGCGGATGGATTTCCAATCACTTTCTTCAACATGGACACATGGAATACCGAGTGCACCGATGACATCTCAAGAGGCAATTCTAGCCTATAAGCAACTTGACCAATCCTTTGAACGATCCGATATGGCCCGACATACCTAGGACTCAATTTTCCTTTCTTCCCGAATCGCATGACTCCCTTCATAGGAGATACCCTCAAGAACACCCAATCATCGACTTGAAACTCCAAATCCCTTCGACGAACATCTGCATAGGACTTTTGACGACTCTGTGCTGTTTTCATTCTCTCCTGAATAACCTTGACCTTTTCCATAGCTTCGTACACTACATCTGGCCCTAGCAATTCCGCTTCACCTACCTCAAACCACCCGATTGGCGATCTACATCTTCTCCCGTATAATGCCTCAAACGGGGCCATTTGAATGCTAGCATGATAGCTGTTATTGTAAGCAAATTCTATCAGTGGCAAGTGTTCATCCCAATTACCTTTAAAATCTAAGACACAAGCCCGCAACATATCTTCAAGCGTCCTGAATGGTCCGCTCGGCCTGTCCATCGGTCTGTGGATGGAAAGCTGTGCTGAGATTCACCTGAGTTCCCAAACATTGCTGAAACTTCTTCCAAAAGTTAGCTGTGAACTGAGCCCCACGATCCGAGATAATAGAAAGTGGAGTGCCATGAAGTTTTACTATCTCCTTGATGTACAATCTTGCATATTGCTCTGCAGTATCAGTGGACTTGACAGGCAGGAAGTGAGCTGATTTGGTGAGTCGATCCACTATCACCCATATTGAGTCGAACTTTCGTTGAGTGCGAGGTAACCCTACCACGAAATCCATATTGATCATCTCCCATTTCCACCTTGGTATTTCTATAAGCTGAGTTAATCCACCGGGCCGTTGATGCTCGGCCTTCACTTGTTGACAGTTCGGACATTTAGCTACAAAGCTTGCTATATCCCTTTTCATACCGTTCCACCAATAAATCTCCTTAAGGTCATGATACATTTTCGTGGAACCTAGTTGTACAAAATATCTGGAAATAGGTGCCTCTGCCATTACCTTTTCTCGAAGTTCGTTCACGTCCGAAACACATAATCTGCCTTGACACCGCATTACACCATCTTTGCTGCTGTGTACAAATGTTGAGGTCTTGTCATTTAGAACTGCTTCCTTTACCCGAACTAATGCTGGATCCATGAACTGTTTTTCCTTGATTTCCGCGACCAATGATGATTCTGCTCCATTATGCACAAAAAATATCCCCCTCGTCTGACGCTGAGATACGAACCCCCAAATTGGCTAATTGGTAAACCTCTCGAGACTGGGGTCTCCTGATACATACCCAAATGAGCCAAACTACCCATGGATCTCCGACTAAGAGCATCGGCTACCACATTTGCCTTCCCTGGATGGTACAATATGTTCATATCATAGTCCTTGAGCAATTCTAACCACCGCCGCTATCTTAGATTCAGCTCCTTCCATTTGAACAAATATTGGAGGCTCTTGTGGTCTGAAAACACATCTACACGAACCCTATAAAGAAAATACCGCCATATTTCAAAGCAAACACAACTGCCGCGAGCTCCAAATCATGTGTCGGATAATTCTTCTCGTGATTTTTTTGAGTTTTCTCGAAGCATACGCTATAACCTTTCTATGCTGCATCAACACACACCCTAACCAACCTTGGAGGCATAACTTTCACCTTAATACTTTACATCGATAGCGGAACATCCTTACTATATTCCTCATACATAAGACCTTCCACGAATTGAGTTCCACTATAATTTCCTTGATGTGGTGACGACCCCATGTGAACAATTGCTACTAACTCTTCATAATTCTTAACCCAAGGCATTGCTGAATGAGTTTTCTCATATGACCTCCTGTCTCAAATGAATAGCACTGGCTAACTTTGCACATATACCCCGAATAACACTAACTTGCACGGCATTGTATCGAATGTAAAGTAGCATTGTGCTCTAACTTTTCTTAACCAACCTCTTCTCCCCATATGTGCATTATAGACTTTAAGAAACCGCACTACTTCCCCTGTGAAATTTCCTACCATCCCTCATTACGGTTAAACACCTCTCAAAACGTATATCAACAACCTTTATATGCATATGACTTACGAAGGGTCACTATCCCGAGAAGGGTATTCTCTGAAACTTTAAATCCTCCTCAATACTTCAACAGCAACTTTTGGTTTCACTCTTAAGTGTAAGGCTTAGTCCACTTGATTCTATCTCGGATGAGTAACTCGCCTTATTCCCCATGTTATAGTTACCAATAAAGTTCCCTGATATTGCCGCTTAAGAGTTATCATGCCAAACACGTCTAGTCTATCACGAGTTTTCATCCTCTTTCAATCCATTCCGAACCTTTCATTCCCATCTTGTTTTGCGAATAGTGCATAATTAATAGCTTTATTTTTCCACACATTTGTCTGCCTCCTATGAACTTGAAAAATCATTATGTCTTGTTTAATCATTTTACAGTACCACAACCTCACCAACGATATCCTCGCTTCCCATTGTGTGTAGACATGAACTATCTCTAGACCCCTTTAGTCGATATTTAGTGTCACCCATGTCCGTTGCATTGCGGTTAATCCCTCATAACCTTTATTAACACTTGTGCCCTAAGTGAGTCCACCATTCTGATGCAAAAATTGTTTTAAATAACCATGACCATCTCAATTTAAAGGTTTTCTCACCATTTCTTCTCACCTCATTCTTCCTAGTTAGTGAATAGCCACGCACTCTTCCATATATTACGTGGTCTCTTACCTTAGGCATTCCATCCGGCTCACCTCTTAACTCTTATTGGGACATATGTAGCAAGGAGTGTTCGTCTGAACATCACTTAACACTTATCTATTTGTAAGGCTCTTTAGAGGCTCTCTATCAAGCCCCAATTACCATCTTGGGTTGTCGTGGCAACACATTCATTTCTCCCACTCGTTTTGGCTTTCTTAGTATCCCAAAACTTTGTTTAAATCACAAATCTATGATTAGCCCATTCTAGGAACTCACAATCGTTCACATTTGACATATGGTACCTCCTTGGGTCCCATTTCTCCCGACCTTATGACAAGTAAAAGTCTCTTTACAAACATACTCTTATTTTCTAGAATCGTTGACCCCATCAGTCATATTGCCATGCGTGAAGAATTTACATTCCTTAATCTCTTTTCTAGACCACACATGTCTTCACCAAAATATTCAAATATCATAGCTACATGGTCTCGCTCTTGTTTCATTGTATTTAAGTGGCCTCACGGTGGTCCTCCCTCTCCCACATGGGGAAAATGTCCTGGATCTTGACACAAGTCTTGAGTTTAGAAACTTTAGGAACATATGCCTCATATATCTATACCTCTTATATGCATACTCGACTATTAGGAAAGTTTAAGTCACCATAGTATTGATCTCATAAGTTCCCTTCTCCTATTCAGCCACGTAGGTATGGGATTCCAAGTCCCCACGCATATCCTTTATGAGTGTAACGCAACTTCGTACATTTCTGGGTCCTTATAACGTTCGTAAGACAAGGGTCTTCTCACCTAGGGTCCAATTGAGTCTTATTTCATAACTTTTTACCTCATATGAGAGACTTACACCCTCCCCATTAATCTCTTAGTCATTATCTCATATATCACGTGCTTATATAACCAATATTCTTTCACACCTTACGATCAATTATATACTTCTTGCACTAACCACGCTTGCTATTTAAGCTTACATATCAATCATCAAATCAATGCCTCTTCGTGCGGGTAATCACTTCCAATCCTTTCCCCAAATAAAGTATACTTGTAGTACTATGTACTTATACTATATATATTCATACAGTTTATTCAACAAGATACATGTGCAATCTCCATAACACCCATGTCTTTTCCCATTGGTCCTGACATATGACAACACTACATAAAATAGACGAAAGAGCATTTAAACTTACCTTGAATCTCAACGCACGGGTTACAAAACAATCTTATAGTCAAGCTTTATCGCACGATTTGGAGTGATGAAGAAGGGTAATATTCCTAAATGTCCGTGCAGCCCCCTACTTATATGATGTGGTCGACAACACACCTATAAGAAGGGCACTACTAGACACGGCTCCGAGACATCCTAGGACACTTTAAAAACCATATGCTCTGATACCAAGTTTGTCACGCCCCAAATCGAGGGACATGACCGGCGCCTGACCGGGTTGCCCCAGTCAAGCGGACCTGGGTGCCTTCCGTTCCCACGCGTTACCCCTGTGTTGACTGTTACTCATTAACCAAAATATCTTACCAACAATGACTGATTTCACAATGCATAAACATAACCATGTGATTTATTTACTAACAAGTTCATAATTTATATTTACAACGCCCCATACATATACATAGGCCACAATCCCACAGTTTACATGTCTACGGAGCCTCTAGGATACAAAAGGGAAATACAATACTTGCCGGTAACAAGGCTCCGGCTATACCTTACAAAACCAAAATGAAATCTAAACCGAGTGGCATGAACCACACAAGGCCCCGAGGAAGAAAGGGGCTCACCAAAACGGGCAATGGAAGGAGAAGGATACTACTGCCGATGAGCTGAAGTGCCTGCTACTGATCCACCTACAATCATGACACGAATGTAGCGCCCCCGGCAAAAGGGACGTCAGTACACTTGAATTGTACTGGTATGTATGGACAAACTTTGTCCCAAGTAAACTCAAGCCATTAAATTACATCAACAATTAATTAAGCCAGCCAACCATGTTTCCACATTTTTCCTCATTTCAAATAATTCTCACACAAAGCACTTTCTACAACCAACCAATTTAACAATAACCAATCAATCACGTAAAGCACAAGTAGTCAAACAAAGGGGCAATCAGTGCCCCACAGGTTGCAAACTCTCCTGCTGTCTCCTTTCACAATTTCACATTTATTGATTTATGTATCAATTTTTAATAGCGATTTCGATCGCTTTCCATCCTTATTGCCCCTGACCACCCTTATTACCTCGGCCACCCTTATCACCCCAACCCACACCTTATTTCACCACGTCGCGGCGCGCGACACGACCCCGCCTTACAGCTGAAAACACAACAATTTCAAACAGCAGATAAGGTACTACACACAATTTCAACAAGTTCAAATAAGCAACTTGCACATTGTTTCATGTTCTCAATTACTTCTCAAGCCAATATCACAACCAAGTTACAATGTTTCCACATTCAAGAATATTCACACATGTATATTCAGCAATTTTCCATAATTCAAGTGTTTCATTTCTTTCCACAATAAACCAATTCTCAAGTGTTTCGATTTCTTTTCCACAAGGTGCCATATAGGCCATCATAATCATTATTCACAAATTCTTTACCCAATTCAACTCTCATTTACCTTTCGGTTCATATTTCTTACCACAACACTCATAGTTCAACAACAACTTTGAATATCCAACAACAACATCAATTAATCACATACAATTTCTCAAATCAACACATGCCAAACAATTTTACACATAAGTGCGATTTCACAAGAATCAAAATTAGCCATACATACCTGGTGATGAGTTTTCTTCCTACTTTATGATTACCCAAGATATCCTACTCTTGCCAACCTTGTTCTTGAAGACTCTTACTTCTACTCACTTCTTTTTACTAGAAATCAAGTTAAATAATCATGCATGAGTGTAAAAATTCTATTTTTAAAAGCTATTATATGAAAACCTCTCTTTACCCAATTAAAACTGAAAATCAAAGAAAATAGTTAGGGTTTTTACCTTGAAAATATTGGGGAAGTTGAATCTTTGCCCTAGAATCCCTTGGAATTAAGTAGTTGAAACAATCCTTGAAGATGAAGAACTTCTCTCTCTAAAAACCCTCTCTTCTCTCTCTAATTTTTGGTAAGATAATATGATAAAATGAAGAAGAAGTGTGTTATATTAAAGAAGAGATCGGGTCAAAATGTCACAAAATCTGGGTCGGGGTCGAATATGCGGTCACTATGCGACCGCAGAACCCACATGCGGTCCGCAAAGTGACCGCAGAATGGCCTCAAAGTTGAGCAGTTTCTGTTAAGGAATGCGGTCACTATGCGGACCGCATGTCTGATATGCGGTCGCAAAATGCACCGCAGATTGACATGCGATCGCATATCGACCGCACATTTGACACGGATTTGGGCAACTCTCTGGAACGATTTGCGGTCAGAATGCGGTCCGCATGTCAGGTTTGCGGTCGCATTCTTGACCGCACATTTGACACTTTTTCGGAAAAATTATTTCTCTACATTTTTGAAACTTAAATCACTACCAAGGGTTCGAACCGCGGCTCGCAAGCTCGCCGCGAAGAATTCTACGCATTCCTAACACATCATTCGGACCATGACACCACATCTACTAGGTTTTATGCACAAAAATTTTACGGGGCCTTACATCCTCCCCCCTTAAGATCATTCGTCCTCGAATGAGGATTTTGAAATAAATGAGTTTTGAAAGACATGATATGCAAGCTATCAAAATTTTGACTAACACTTATATTTTAGAAAAATTTCACCAGAGTTTCCTTTGCATTATGGACATATCTACCTGTCAGAGGGCCCCCGAAACACATTACCAAACAACAATATACAACTACAACACTTTGCAGAACTGGTATACACTGTCTTACCTCAACGAATGCACATATTCTATCACATTGTTACAATTGCACATAAACTAGTCACTTCAATGAATTCTTATCTTATTCAACCATTTTAACACACCATGTACACTTAACAAACCATTACCAATCTACACTTACTATTAGTCGCTTACTTAACACATAACTCTTTACAAAATGGAGGAGGCTTTTACTAACACTAAGAGGGAAACAACTTGGACAAGATGACAATTACTAGAAGTAGAAGGATCGCCTAATTTCTTCTAAGCTTGATCAAACAAATGGGGGTACTTTTCCTTCATCTCTTTCTCTGCTTCCCATGTGGCCTCCTCAACTTGTTGACTTCGCCAGAATACTTTAACAGAGGCAACCTCCTTATTTCTTAACTTACGGACTTGCCTATCAAGAATGGCAACTGGAACTTCTTCATATGACAAATCTTCATTAACCTCAATAGCCTCGACTGACATGATTGCGGATGGATTTCCAATCACTTTCTTCAACATGGACACATGGAATACCGAGTGCACCGATGACATCTCAAGAGGCAATTCTAGCCTATAAGCAACTTGACCAATCCTTTGAACGATCCGATATGGCCCGACATACCTAGGACTCAATTTTCCTTTCTTCCCGAATCGCATGACTCCCTTCATAGGAGATACCCTCAAGAACACCCAATCATCGACTTGAAACTCCAAATCCCTTCGACGAACATCTGCATAGGACTTTTGACGACTCTGTGCTGTTTTCATTCTCTCCTGAATAACCTTGACCTTTTCCATAGCTTCGTACACCATATCCGGCCCTAGCAATTCCGCTTCACCTACCTCAAACCACCCGATTGGCGATCTACATCTTCTCCCGTACAATGCCTCAAATGGGGCCATCTGAATGCTAGCATGATAGCTATTATTGTAAGCAAATTCTATCAATGGCAAGTGTTCATCCCAATTACCTTTAAAATCTAAGACACAAGCCCGTAACATATCTTCAAGCGTCTGAATGGTCCGCTCGGCCTGTCCATCGGTCTGTGGATGGAAAGCTGTGCTGAGATTCACCTGAGTTCCCAAACATTGCTGAAACTTCTTCCAAAAGTTAGCTGTGAACTGAGCCCCACGATCCGAGATAATAGAAAGTGGAGTGCCATGAAGTTTTACTATCTCCTTGATGTACAATCTTGCATATTGCTCTGCAGTATCAGTGGACTTGACAGGCAGGAAGTGAGCTGATTTGGTGAGTCGATCCACTATCACCCATATTGAGTCGAACTTTCGTTGAGTGCGAGGTAACCCTACCACGAAATCCATATTGATCATCTCCCATTTCCACCTTGGTATTTCTATAAGCTGAGTTAATCCTCCAGGCCGTTGATGCTCGGCCTTCACTTGTTGACAGTTCGGACATTTAGCTACAAAGCTTGCTATATCCCTTTTCATACCGTTCCACCAATAAATCTCCTTAAGGTCATGATACATTTTCGTGGAACCTAGTTGTACAAAATATCTGGAAATATGTGCCTCTGCCATTACCTTTTCTCGAAGTTCGTTCACGTCCGGAACACGTAATCTGCCTTGACACCGCATTACACCATCTTTGCTGCTGTGTACAAATGTTGAGGTCTTGTCATTTAGAACTGCTTCCTTTACCCGAACTAATGCTGGATCCATGAACTGTTTTTCCTTGATTTCCGCGACCAATGATGATTCTGCTCCATTATGCACAAAAAATATCCCCCTCGTCTGACGCTGAGATACGAACCCCCAAATTGGCTAATTGGTAAACCTCTCGAGACTGGGGTCTCCTGATACATACCCAAATGAGCCAAACTACCCATGGATCTCCGACTAAGAGCATCGGCTACCACATTTGCCTTCCCTGGATGGTACAATATGTTCATATCATAGTCCTTGAGCAATTCTAACCACCGCCGCTATCTTAGATTCAGCTCCTTCCATTTGAACAAATACTGGAGGCTCTTGTGGTCTGAAAACACATCTACACGAACCCTATAAAGAAAATACCGCCATATTTCAAAGCAAACACAACTGCCGCGAGCTCCAAATCATGTGTCGGATAATTCTTCTCGTGATTTTTTTGAGTTTTCTCGAAGCATACGCTATAACCTTTCTATGCTGCATCAACACACACCCTAACCAACCTTGGAGGCATAACTTTCACCTTAATACTTTACATCGATAGCGGAACATCCTTACTATATTCCTCATACATAAGACCTTCCACGAATTGAGTTCCACTATAATTTCCTTGATGTGGTGACGACCCCATGTGAACAATTGCTACTAACTCTTCATAATTCTTAACCCAAGGCATTGCTGAATGAGTTTTCTCATATGACCTCCTGTCTCAAATGAATAGCACTGGCTAACTTTGCACATATACCCCGAATAACACTAACTTGCACGGCATTGTATCGAATGTAAAGTAGCATTGTGCTCTAACTTTTCTTAACCAACCTCTTCTCCCCATATGTGCATTATAGACTTTAAGAAACTGCACTACTTCCCCTGTGAAATTTCCTACCATCCCTCATTACGGTTAAACACCTCTCAAAACGTATATCAACAACCTTTATATGCATATGACTTACGAAGGGTCACTATCCCGAGAAGGGTATTCTCTGAAACTTTAAATCCTCCTCAATACTTCAACAACAACTTTTGGTTTCACTCTTAAGTGTAAGGCTTAGTCCACTTGATTCTATCTCGGATGAGTAACTCGCCTTATTCCCCATGTTATAGTTACCAATAAAGTTCCCTGATATTGCCGCTTAAGAGTTATCATGCCAAACACGTCTAGTCTATCACGAGTTTTCATCCTCTTTCAATCCATTCCGAACCTTTCATTCCCATCTTCTGGTCAAACACTTTCTACACAAAGCACTTTCTACAACCAACCAATTTAACAATAACCAATCAATCACGTAAAGCACAAGTAGTCAAACAAAGGGGCAATCAGTGCCCCACAGGTTGCAAACTCTCCTGCTGTCTCCTTTCACAATTTCACATTTATTGATTTATGTATCAATTTTTAATAGCGATTTCGATCGCTTTCCATCCTTATTGCCCCTGACCACCCTTATTACCTCGGCCACCCTTATCACCCCAACCCACACCTTATTTCACCACGTCGCGGCGCGCGACACGACCCCGCCTTACAGTTGAAAACACAACAATTTCAAACAGCAGATAAGGTACTACACACAATTTCAACAAGTTCAAATAAGCAACTTGCACATTGTTTCATGTTCTCAATTACTTCTCAAGCCAATATCACAACCAAGTTACAATGTTTCCACATTCAAGAATATTCACACATGTATATTCAGCAATTTTCCATAATTCAAGTGTTTCATTTCTTTCCACAATAAACCAATTCTCAAGTGTTTCGATTTCTTTTCCACAAGGTGCCATATAGGCCATCATAATCATTATTCACAAATTCTTTACCCAATTCAACTCTCATTTACCTTTCGGTTCATATTTCTTACCACAACACTCATAGTTCAACAACAACTTTGAATATCCAACAACAACATCAATTAATCACATACAATTTCTCAAATCAACACATGCCAAACAATTTTACACATAAGGGCGATTTCACAAGAATCAAAATTAGCCATACATACCTGGTGATGAGTTTTCTTCCTACTTTATGATTACCCAAGATATCCTACTCTTGCCAACCTTGTTCTTGAAGACTCTTACTTCTACTCACTTCTTTTTACTAGAAATCAAGTTAAATAATCATGCATGAGTGTAAAAATTCTATTTTTAAAAGCTATTATATGAAAACCTCTCTTTACCCAATTAAAACTGAAAATCAAAGAAAATAGTTAGGGTTTTTACCTTGAAAATATTGGGGAAGTTGAATCTTTGCCCTAGAATCCCTTGGAATTAAGTAGTTGAAACAATCCTTGAAGATGAAGAACTTCTCTCTCTAAAAACCCTCTCTTCTCTCTCTAATTTTTGGTAAGATAATATGATAAAATGAAGAAGAAGTGTGTTATATTAAAGAAGAGATCGGGTCAAAATGTCACAAAATCTGGGCCGGGGTCGAATATGCGGTCACTATGCGACCGCAGAACCCACATGCAGTCCGCAAAGTGACCGCAGAATGGCCTCAAAGTTGAGCAGTTTCTGTTAAGGAATGCGGTCACTATGCGGACCGCATGTCTGATATGCGGTCGCAAAATGCACCGCAGATTGACATGCGATCGCATATCGACCGCACATTTGACACGGATTTGGGCAACTCTTTGGAACGATTTGCGGTCAGAATGCGGTCCGCATGTCAGGTTTGCGGTCGCATTCTTGACCGCACATTTGACACTTTTTCGGAAAAATTATTTCTCTACATTTTTGAAACTTAAATCACTACCAAGGGTCCGAACCGCGGCTCGCAAGCTCGCCGCGAAGAATTCTACGCATTCCTAACACATCATTCGGACCATGACACCACATCTACTAGGTTTTATGCACAAAAATTTTACGGGGCCTTACAATATTAAACTTGTGTTATTGTCTATCAATCGTTGGATTGGCTGAGATGAATGGTCAAGATCATTCGGCTTCCAAAGCGTCATCGTTTGGTTTAATGAGGTCTTTCACTTAGTCCGTTAGATTTGATTGTTTAACGGTTGAGATCCAATTTCTTAGGTGACGTCGTTTGGTTAAAAGAGACACTGGTATCATCCGTCTGATTAAAAGTGATGGACGACCTAGATTAGTCTTTTAAGCGACGTCATTTTTTGTTCAATGCCACCGCCTTCTATGGTCCGTTTGATCAATTACATCAACGACTTGGATTTAAAACATCTATACGGTGTTGTTTGGTCTATAAACTGGGCAGACCGGACTTACTTCATTTGGGCCTGGTTTGTGTAATATGTGTTGGGCATAATATGTATTTGGCCCAAATTAATGTTGAATATTGTATTTTTATTTGTATTTTATTTAATTTCTGTATTTTCTTTTTATGTTTTGTATTTATTTTTTTCTTTTGTACATTTTACTTTATACTTATTTTCCTACTAATATATTTCTTTTATATCTCATTTTTGCATTTTTCCCTTAATTTTCCAATATTTTTTTGTATTTTTACTCTATTTTCCAGTATTTTTTGCATTTTTACTTAATTTTCTAATTTTTAACATTTTTGTGATATTTTCCTAATTAATTTTCTTTTGTATTTTCATTTCAATTTCATTTTCAAACAAATACTGGTATTTCAACCAAATCATACAATTACAAACAAAAAATCATTTTTGTATTATTTTATATTTTGGAATTTAATTGCTTAAGGAAAAAATCACGTGCTCACAGTGGGTGTTTGGTATTTAGGTTAATTGTATGTTTTCACTTGGATTTGGTGGTTGCAAACACTAAGTCTAGCTTAGTGGGTCTTGGCTCTACTTGAGAAAGAGAGTCTATGATCTTATAATTGACCCAACAAGAATTTGGGATAGACCCATGAGAATGGTAGTCCCAAGTAACGGGTTAAACCTCGAGAGAGTAATTACCCTACTTGAACCATTGGTTGCTTGGGCAAATTAGCTTACCCAATTGGTCTCGAGAGAGTCAATTGGGCGAAATCACTCTCTCTACCGAGAGGTGTGAGAGTGAGTGCTAAGTACAACAGTTATCCATATATCCTATATTGTCATCCTTACATTATAATTCTATACCCTTTAATTACTCACCTAGGCGAGTGCTACGACCCTAGTGCTTTCCCTATTATTGCGTACAACTAGCATCATTATCTAGTATACTTTAGCTTACAATTGTAGTTGATAAACAATAGAAAAAACCAAAAATGATATGAGCAAAATTAGGAGCTAAATCACTTTCCAGACTTCACAAATACTCGATTCCCATAACTAGCTCCCTGAGGAAATTGACCTCGAATCCACTATCGGGTAAAAGTTGTTAGCGCCCACTCTTCCCAAGGGTTGAGTTCGCACCGATCACCAGGAACTTACCAGCACATGGGGTCGGTTGTGCTGATAATACACTTCTGTTCTTTTTGCACATTTCACATTATTGGAGCAGCTTTTGGACGACAGTAGTAGCACACTGAGTTGGAGCTGACTTCAGTCCAAGGACTTACGAGGTAGCCTAGCTGGCATTCGTAGGCCGAAGTCCCTTCCTATATTTCTGTTTGTTTTCATTGTACCGAGATAGACATATGCATTTTCTTTCTATTCAGACTTGGTTGTAGTATTCTTTAGCTATTCGTGAGATAGCAACTCCAGTCTTGGGTAGTGATATATTAAACTTCCATATTTTGATTTTTCATTTACTTATGTTATATAGACTTCCGCTTTCATTTTAAGGTATACTATTGTTATTATTGTTGTGTTGCCTTTCAAAAGGTTTGAGTGTTTGGCTTGCCTAGCTTCGACAGTAGGCGCCATCATAACTCCCAATGGTGAGAAATCTGGGCCGTGACAAGTTGGTATCAGAGCTCTAGGTTTCATAGGTCTCGCTACTGACGGGAAAACTTGGTAGAGTCTGAGGGATCGATACAGAGACATCTGTATTTTTCCCCCAGAGGCTACAGAGTTAGGAAAAGTTTCAATTTTGTTCTTTCTTGTCATGCCATTCTATTTCTCAAATATTGATTGACTTTCTACTCTGTTCTTTCACAGATGGAGAGAACACGTGCTTCTTCTTCTACCGCGCAGCAGCCCGAGCCCCTAGCAGCATCTCCTGCGAGAAGCAGAGGCTGAGGCCGTGCTAGAGGCCGAGGCAGGGGCAGAGCTCAGCCCCGGGCAGCGGTTCTAGAGGTGGAGCCTCATATTGACTATAATGAGGAGGTTCCAGTCCCAGGAGCTCTAGTGGGCCAAGCTCGGGTCCTAGGAGGGGTCATGGTCACCCTAGATTTTTAGGACACACTAGTCAAATTGGCAGGCTTTGAGGAGAGTGTCACTAGAGCGGGTTTACTGCCAGTAGCACCAGCCACTTCTCAGGCTGGGGGAGGGGTTTATACTCCTGCTACACGTACTCTGGAGCAAGTAGCTCCCTGGACTCATGTCTTAGTGGTTCAGCCAACTATGGCAGCTCAGCCCGGTATTACAGCTTCGGCCGACGATGGAGCTGTCATGTCTTCAAATGCTCTGTGGAGACTTTATCGGTTCTCTAAGCTCTTCACCACCACCTTCATCGGTGCTTCATCAGAGGATCTACATGATTTTCTTTTCAACTGTCATGAGATTCTCAGGACCATGGGTATAGTGGAGACAAATGGGGTCGATTTTGCCACCTTCCGACTTGCAGGATCAACCAAGACTTGGTGGAGGGATTTTTTCCTGTCTAGACCAACAGGGTCTTCAGCTCAGACATGGGATCAGTTCACGGAGTTATTTTTGGAGAAGTTCCTCCCAGTCACTCAGTGGAAGGCATTTCGCAAGTAGTTTGATCACCTCCAGCAGGGCTCCATGACAGTTACACAGTATGAGACTAGATTTGTTGACTTGGCACATCATGCTGTTGTGATACTCCACATAGAGAGAGAGAGGGTCCAGAGATTCATTGATGGATTGATTCAGCCGATCCGTCTCCAGCTGACCACGGGAGTTGGTAGTGATATTTCCTTTCATAAGGCGGCCAATGCGACCCTTAGAGTTGAGATGGCCCTCACATGGGGAGGTGGTCAGATGTTGGACAAGAGGCCTCATCATTCTGGTAGATTCAGTGGTACATCGTCTGAAGGTAGGGACTCATATGGTACAGGTCATTCACCGAGTCCCTTTCAGTTCGCACTTCAGGTTTCTCATGGTACTCCAAGCAGCGGTAGTTTTCAGCAGTACTATTCAGATCAGTAGCCTATCAGTGCCCCCCCCCCACTTTAGAGCTTCAGGGGAGGACATTCAGGTCTATAGGGCATGCAGTCGCGGTAGCCGAGATCTTGTTATGGTTGTGGTGACCTTGATCATATTGTCAGGTTTTGCTCTCGAGCATCAGGTAGCTCTCAGTAGTAGGATCCTTTCCCTATGATTCAGGCAGCAGGTGATCCATAGCCCGCCCAGCCAGCTAGAGGCAGGGGTACAAATCATGGATGTGGAGGTAGGGACCGTAGAGGTAGAGCTCGGACCAGAAGAGGTAGAGGTCAGCCAGTAGTTGATCATCTTAGAGACATAGTTTAGGGAGGTGGGGCCCGTCCCCGGTGTTATACTTTGCTAGCCAGGCCAGAGGCTATCTTACGATGTTGTTATTACAAGTACTATTTCGGTATATGATAGGAATTCTTCAGTGCTATTTGACCCTGAGTCTACGTATTCATATGTGTTGTCTTATTTTGCACCCTATTTGGCTATGCCTAGTAATGCCTTGGGTATTCCTGTATATGTATCTACACCAGTAGGTGACTCTATAGCCAAGTCTATCATTCTTGTATAGTAGTATTTGAGGGTCTTGAGACCCGTGTTGATCTATTGCTTCTAGATATGGTGGATTTTGATGTTATATCTGGGATGGATTGGTTGTCCCCGTATCATGCAATCTTGGATTGTCACGCCAAGACCGTGACCTTAGCTTTACCAAATTTGCCCCGATTGGAGTGGAGAGGGACCCCACGACATGCCACATGCAGTGTTATTTCATATGTTAAGGCTCGACGCATGGTCGAGAAGGGGTATTTATCTTATTTGGCATATGTTCGTGATTCCAACACAAAGATTCCTTCTATTGACTCAGTTCCTATTGTTCGAGAGTTCCCCAGAGGTTTTCCCTTCAGACCAGCCGGGTATGCCGCCCGACATGAATATTAATTTTTGTATTGATTTGACCCCAGGCATGCAGCCCATTTCTATCTCGTCGTATCGTATAGCCCCACCAGAGTTGAATGAGTTAAAGGAACAGTTACAGGATTTGCTAGAGAAGGGTTTCATTAGTCCTAGTGTTTCTTCTTGGGGTGCGCCAGTTCTATTTTTGAAGAAATAAAATGGATCGATAAGGATGTGCATTGATTACCAGCAGTTGAACAAGGTGACGATAAAGTGGATTGATGATGTGTTTGACCAGTTGCAGGGTGCGAAGGTGTTTTCAAAGATAGACTTGAGGTTTGGCTACCATCAACTAAGGATTAGGGCGTCTAATGTCCCTAAGATAGCATTTCGCACTCGGTACTAGCATTATGAGTGTTTGGTCATGTCATTTGGGTTCACCAATGCCCCAACATCATTTATGGAGTTGATGAACCAAGTGTTCAGGCCTTATTTAGACTTGTTCGTGATAGTATTTATTGATGATATTCTTGTGTACTCCCGCAGTCAGGAGGAGCACGAGATGCACCTTAGAGTGGTTCTTCAGACTCTAAAGGATAGTCAGTTGTATGCCATGTTCTCGAAGTGCAAGTTCTAGTTGAGTTCAGTTACATTTTTGGGTCATGTAGTATCAGTAGAGGGCATTCAGGTAGACCCGAAGAAGATTGAGGCAGTCAAGAATTGGCCTCGACCAGCTTCACCGACTGAGATTTGGAGTTGCTTGGGATTAGCAGGATATTATCGTTAGTTCGTGAAGGGATTTTTATCTATAGCGGCACCGATGACCAGGTTGACCCAGAAGGGTGCCTAGTTCAGGTGGTCAGGCGAGTGCGAGGAAGGCTTTCAGAAGCTCAAGACAACTTTGACTACGGCACCGATATTGGTTTTGCCCACATGTTTAGAGCCTTATACAGTTTATTGTGATGCTTCCCGTATTGGGCTTGGCGCAGTATTGATGCAGGATGGCAGGGTCATTGCTTATGCTTCGAGGCAGTTGAAGATCCAGGGGAAGGATTACCCAGTCCATGATCTAGAGTTGGAAGCCATTGTTCACGCTTTGAAGATTTGGAGGCATTACTTATATGGTGTGACGTGTGAGGTGTACACTGGTCACAAGAGTCTGCAATACTTTTCAAGTAGAAAGAGTTGAACTTGAGACAACGAACATGGTTGGAGCTATTGAAGGATTATGATGTTACTATTTTGTACCACCCGGGGAGAGCCAATGTGGTGGAAGATGCATTGAGTAAGAGGTCAGCCAGCATGGGTAGTCTTGCTTATGTTCCAATCAGCCAGAGACCGCTTGCTTTAGATATTCAGGCATTGGCCAATCGGTTTGTGAGGTTGGACATTTTTTAGCCTAGTCGAGTGTTAGCTTGGACGGTAGCTCGTTCTTCGTTATTGGAGGTATCCATGATTTGCAGTTTGGTGATCCTCATTTGTGTGTCCTGAGGGACACGGTGCAGCATGGAGGTGCCACAAAGGTGACTTTAGATGTTGATGGTGTTTTAAGGTTGTAGGGGGCAAGTTTGTGTGCCCAATGTCGATGGGATTCGAGAGTTCATCTCAGTGGAGGCCCATTGTTCTTAGTATTCTATTCACCCGGGCGCCCGAAAGATGTATCAGGACTTGCGATAACATTATTGGTGGCGTACGATGAAGAAAGACATTGTTGCATATGTGGCCCGGTGTTTGAATTATCAAGAGGTCAAGTATGAGCATCAGAAGCTTGGTTGTGTGTTTTAGAGGATTGAGATCCCCGAGTGGAAGTGTGAGAGGATTACCATGGACTTCGTTACTAGACTTCCGGTGACTCGGAAGAAGTTTGATGCTATTTGGGTCATTGTTGATAGGCTGACCAAATCAGCACATTTCATTCCTGTTGCCACCACCTTTTCATCAGAGAGGTTAGCTGAGATCTACATCCGAGAGATTGTTCGCCTTCATGGGGTGCCGATATCTATCATTTTGGACCGAGGTACGCAGTTTACCTCGCGCTTTTGGAGAGTAGTTCATTAGGAGTTAGGTACCCAAGTTTACTTGAGTACAACATTCCATCCTCGGAAGGAAGGTCAATCCGAAAGGACTATTCAAATATTGGAGTATATGCTCTGAGCCTGTGTTATTGATTGTGGAGGCTCTTGGGACCAGTTTTTACCTTTAGCATAGTTCTCCTACAACAACATCTACCAGTCCAGCATCCAGATGGCTCCTTATGAGAAATTGTATGGTAGGCGATGTCGGTCTCCAGTTGAATGGTTTGAGGCTGGAGAGGCTCGGTTATTGGGTACAGATTTAGTCCAGGAGGCCTTGGATAAGGTCAAGATCATTCAGGACAGGATTCGTTCGGCACAGTCGCGACAAAAGAGTTATGCAGATCGCAAGGTTTGAGATGTAGCTTTCATGGTTGGTGAGCAAGTATTGCTCCGTGTATTGCCTATGCAGGGGGTGATAAGATTTGGGAAGAAGTGCGAGCTTAGCCCTAGGTTCATTGGCCCGTTTGAGATTCTTGATCGTGTGGGAGAGGTGGCTTACAGACTTGCCTTGCCACCTAGCTTGTCAGCCTTACATTTAGTATTTCACGTGTCTATGCTTCGGAGGTATCATGGTGATCCTACCCAGGTGTTAGATTTCAGCACTATCCAGTTGGACAAGGATCTATCCTACGAGGAGGAGCCGGTAGCCATTCTAGACCGGCAGGTTCGACAGTTGAGGTCGAAGAGTTTTCCTTCAGTGCATGTCCAGTGGAGAGGTCATCCTACTAAAGCATGGACCTGGGAGTCCGAGTCTGATATACGAAGCCGTTATCCTCATCTATTTCCTGACTCAGGTACTTCTTTCTTTTGTCCGTTCGAGGACGAACGGTTGTTTTGGAGGGGGAGAATGTGACGACCCAATGGGTCATTACCAGATTTTTCCCTTATTTTGTTCTTTCGAGGCCTTTAAACCCCATTTTATAGTTGCATTGACTTGCGTGCACCGTCCGGGCGCGTATCCAGAAAGCTTTTATGTGGAAATATGTGAAATCTGTGAAAAACATTTGATGAATTTTGATATTAATATGGTTAAAGTTGACTTCAGTCAATATTTTTAGAAAATGGACCCGGACCCAAGATTTTATGGTTCGGAGCATCCGTAGAAAAATAAGGGACTCGGGCATGTGCCCGAAGTCAAAATCCGAGGTCTAGAACCTGAGTAAAAGAATTTTCTGTTAAATTATTTTTCTTAAATTATTAAGGAATATAGAAATGAAAAATTGAATAAAAGACTATGGTATCGGGATCGTATTTTGGTTTCGAAGCCCGGTACAGGTCTAAATATGTGTTAAGCGCTTCTTGTGAAGTTTTGTCAAAATCGGACGTCGTTAGACGTGTGTCGGACCTAATTATCCAAAGTTAGAGATTTAGGAAGTTTGAAATGAAAATGATGATTTTTGGGGTTTGATTCTTTGATTTTGATGTTATTTTAGCGATTTGATCGCTCGAGTAAGTTCGTAGGATGTTATTGAGTTAGTGTGTATGATTGGTTAGGAGCCCCGAGGGCTCGGGAGTGAAACAGAGGTGGTTTGGGGTGTTTTTACACTTGAGAAGTTAGCAGATTTTCTGCAATTTTTGCACAGAAATTTCCTTCTTCACGTTCGTACTAGCCTCCCGCGTTAGCATAGCTTTGGACTTTTCCTCCTACAGGATCGCGGACAAACCCACGCGTTCGCGTTCGCGTTCGCGTAGCCCTATTCCCCCCCCCCCCTCCCCCTTCATCGTGTTCTCAAGCCTTGTGTGGCATTCGCGTAGTACAATTTTTGGACCCCCTCAGCTTTTCCTCTACGTGTTTGCAGTCCCATTATCATGAACGCGAAGCTTCCAGTCCACCCTTCTTCGCGAACGCAACCCCTTGGTCGCGAACGCATAGAACAAAATTGCCCAGCTATAATTTTTAAATTTCCAGAATCATAACACACGGGATTTCTTCATTTTTCTCACGAGCTCTCTTCTCTCCCAAGCTCTAGGAAACCACTAAAGCTCCCATTCTTCAGGACCATTTGGGTAAGTAATTCCCTACTCATTTCTTTCACTTTTCCTTCATTAGTTAGTTAATTTGCTAGCCCTAAACCATGAATTCAAATTAGAAATTAAGGTTTTTTGGTAGAGTTAGGGCTTTGGAAATTTTGGGTGATTCAACCTCAATTCGGGGTCGAATCTTGAAACAAAATATATATTTGAACTCGTGGGGTTATGGGTGATTGGGTTTTGGTCCGAGCCTCGTGTTGGACCATGTGGGCCCTGTGTTGAATTTTGGTATTTTTGAAAGAATGCTAGAAAACTTATTTCTTGGCAATGAGATTATGTTGTTGAGCCCTAATTGGTATTATTGAATTAATTATTCCTAGATATCACTGTTTCGGAGTCAGATTTTAGAGGAAATACGGTATTGGAGAGTTGATTGCTATCTTTTGGACCGAGGTAAGTGTTTGATCTAACTTTGGCTCGAGGGAATAGGATTAGAGTGTTATAAATTGCTATTTGCTATCGACTGCGGTATATAGGCATGGTGACAAGTATGTATACACCGGTATCTAGCATGACCGTGGGTCTTTGTTTACACTTGTTTTTGGTATATTTTAGGACTCTTCCAAGCTAATTAATGATTTTTACATAATGTGAAGAGTTTGAGGAAAATTATGAATTGTGAATACTTTGGAGCGTTGGCTCGAACGATAAAATTACTATTGAGTAAGAAATAAAAGTATTGAAAAGAGATATGGTTGATCCCTTGTCAGGATGGTTTGAGTCTATTGAATATCACCCTTGCGGGGATGTGAAAGTTGTTGTTATTGCTTCATTGTCATGATTCAATTGTTTAATTGTGTTTTCCTTTTCGGGACATTTCTTATTACTGTTTATTTCCCTCGCCCATTTGGTTGTGATTACTATTTAGGTGAGGAAGAGTGATAATGCACGAAAGGTCATTTTGTACCACTTTTATTATATTTGTACGAAGGGTCATTCCGTGCCATGTTTTGACTATTTATGCACGAAGGGACATTCGGTGCTCTGATTTGACTATATTGCACGAAGGGTCATTCCGTGCAATGAAATGAGAGTTATGTGAGAGAAAGCACGACGGGTGATGCCGTGCATTTTATTCGATTTCTTTGGGTGAGGATAAGAGTAAAAGAATGAAGGTTGAGTCGTGCAACCGTTGAATTTCTTGTTCTTTGGTAGTTATTATTGTGCCCTGGTTCTTAATTACGTTGATGACTTTTATATTCGGATTGTACTCCCCCATAGCATGTTTTCCCTCCCTTTTAACTGTTAAGTTTCGGTATTTTTTTCCTTTTATTGCATATATATATGTTGAACTGCATAAGTTGAATTGATAGTCATATCTAGTCTCGTCACAACTTCGTCGGGTTAGGACAGGCATGTCACACCTCCTTTTGGCACGCCCGCTACCCGAGGGTAGGAGCGCAAGGGAGTTTTTCCAATTTAAGTGACAATATTCGAAACGGGATTATTTTATTTATTTCATAGTCGCCACTTGGAATAAATTAAGGTGTCCCAAGTCACCGATTTATTTAAATCCCGAATCGAGGAAAATTACGACTTTTCAAATGAAGTCCGCGGACCAGAAATTCTAAGTAAGGAATTCTGTTGACCCGAGGGAAGGTGTTAGGCACCCCCGGATCCCGTGGTTCTAGCACGGTCGCTTCAATTATTATAAATGGCTAAAAATACCTGATTTTATACATGTTTACAAATTATATGCTCCAATTAAATCTTTTAAAACCGCTATATTAATTTGAAACCATGCCAAAAGAAAAGACTAATTGCAACATAGACTCGGACTTTTTGACAGATAGGTGAATATAAAAAAAAGTATCCGGATTATTTATTTGAAACTATGCCGATTAAAACCATCATAAAACTAACCCCAAAAAAAATCAATTTACTTAACAGTGTATCCCTTAAAATTATTTCCGATTAAAGAATCATACCAAATGATATATTATTTCCTAGCTTTGATTTATGGCCAGAGATTGAATGACAAGATATAAGCTAACGGAAAATTGATCAAAATATGCGAAATAGAAATAATTCACCTTGATCCAATTATTAAAAAGTAATATTGTTTACTATCCTTAATCCGATGTTAATTAGCGAAAGCAAGACTATGCGATTAAAATCGATCTAACATTAGCATCTAAAACCCGGGCTAACTTATCTTGTCTACTTAAGTATAAACAGATTTCAAGAGAAAATCAAGTGAAGAAATTCAAAAATGATTCAAAATACCTTGCATTAATAATTAACATCAACCAAATTAATAACTTAAACATGCTTAGATTAATTGACTTTAACAAATTACCAATTTAACATATCAAGGGAAATCTCAATCCGTACAAATACATTATACAACTAACAAATGTATATCACAAAATTGAATCCGGTTCTAAAAATTACTAACCAATAACCCAAAGTCCCTTTAATCTAATTACTAAAACAAAACTCCGGAATTTCTAATGGTGACTTGATGTATTCCGAAAATCTATGACTGCAATAACTGATTAAACAAAGATGCAATATAGAGGAAAATTTAAAATGATAACAGTAGTTTCTTCAGTTGATTCCGAAATGATTCAGGTACATTGAGTGAAAAACTTCAAAGCATTATAGAGGATGAAATACCTGGGATTTGAATTGAAATAGAGCAAAAGAAAAGGTCAGCAACAGTAAGTGAAGAAAAACAACAATTGGCAGCAACAAACAAGCAACAGCAGTAACACTTGAAACTCCAGTACAACTCAAAGACCTCAAACTTAGAAAGGAACAGAATCCAGGCAACGACCCAAGATCAATTGGTGAACCAAACAGAAACAAACGAATGATCTCCAAAGAATTGAACACTCGAAATTCGAAAGAGAACACTGTATGTGTGTGTGTGTGTGAAAACAGGGATATACTCTTCTGATACACACACTGTGAAAACAGAGAACACCGTGAAAACAGTGTGTGTGTGAAAACAGTTTTCTGTTCTGAGTGTGTGCCTGTATGTGTGAATTCCAGAGAGTATTCACTGTATGTGTGTGTGTGTTCACTGTATATCACTGTTTGTTCAAAATTGTTCTCTCTGTATCTGTATCTTTTCTAGTGTCCCGTCCCTTCAGTTGAGTGTCTCTCTTTTATAGAGTAACAGCCCCTATTTTCTTTAGTTTCAGATCTGTCCAGCTTGCTTAAACTCCTCCCATGTGCATTACTTTTGACCTTTTTTTCAGTTATTCCCATGTGTTTCTGATTATACAACTAACCAGCACTAGAAACACTCATTATCATCATGATATTCTCTGATTATCCCACCCTGTTTTGTCTAAGTATGGGTTTTAAACATCTAAACAAAGTCCTAAAGGTAAAAACCAATGAAATACACTGCTGTCCAGCAAGTTTTAACAACTCATTTCCATGTGTACTGCACTTAAAGGTTGATTTTAGGGCTACTTAAATGGACTAACAGCTATATCCAATTCACAACCTAATTTAGAATCAACAATGGTTCAAAACAAACAATCCAACAATTAACTCAACACTCCGAACAAACAACAAACCGAAAAATTTTAATTCAAGAAAAACAGTGAACCACTGCCCGAAATTTCAAACAACAAATTTGCGAATTGAAACGACGACATTCGTTAAGTCGAATCACAACATGTATGATCGACAACAAACAAAATCGACAGAAACAATGATCCTCATTCTCGGCCAAAGAAGAAACTAGAAATACGAAACTAACTAATCGACGACGCTAATCGACGCGAATGCATATTCTACCTCATACGTAATCTAATAAACAAAAACAGAAACAATTGACCAACAAAGGGTCTTTGAGAAAGAATGAAATAGGGACGGCCGGCCAGAAACAAACCAAATCGAATCTATTTATTCGATGACGCTAATCGACGCGAATACATATTCTATATCATTCGATTAGCCGATTACGATATGCGTAATCGACAAACAAATCCGACAAGCAGTGACTACACAATTTCGGACAGCATGTTATAATTTCAATATCAAACAACTTAACGATATTAACAACGAATCGAATTCGACTCACAATTACCCGTTAAACAGCGAAGAATAACAACTAACAAATCGACCAAATAAAAGGTCCTAAAGAGATGAGGAAAACAGAAAAATTAACGGAAATCGAAAGAAAAATGATAACGATGCTAATTAACAGAAGGAAAAGAAGATAGAATACCTCAAAGACGAAAAATATGAACGGCCGGACTTATACCAACGGATTTGACCTTTTGAAGTCGAATGGGCTCTAATCGGAGTGTTCTCAACCGAGAACACCTCGAATAGAGTCCATTGGACCCCTAAATTTCAGTCAATGGGACTCGATTCGGCCTTTAAAATTATTAGGGTTCATGAAATCATTTGGGGCTGGTGAGAGGTGGTTGTTGGCTGAAGTTTTGTCGGTTTGCGGCTGTTGGTTGAAGACGGGGGTGGTCGGCGTGGTTGCTGGTCGTTCGGCGTTGCTGGTGGGAGAGGTTACGGTCGGCGTTGCTGGTGGGAAGGGTTACGGTCGGCGGCTTTGGTGCGAGGCTGGAGAAGAGATGTTGTTTTGGGTGAAAAATGAGATGAGAATAGGGTTTTGGGGTCTTGGGTATTAAAATCAAGACTTAATCTTAGCCGTTGGATTTTAACGACCAACGGCTGAGATCAAATGAGTTAACATGGGGCCGGGTCGGTTCAACTGGAAATGGGTTATTTGGTTGGGTTTGGGTGTAATATTTGGGCCTGGTCCAGTTTCAAAATGGCCCAATCCGAATTACAAACCAAGTTTTAATTATTTTCCTCCCTCTTAATTTAACTCCTAATTTATGAAAAAATAAAAATCCTAACTACACTAAAAAATCAAGTCAAATTAACTAATACTAATTATACTAACAATCGTTATATATAATTAAATATCAATTAGACATAAATCACACAACTAAGCACTCAAATGCTAAAAAATGTAAAAAGATGAATTATTTTTTGTGATTTTCATTTTGTAAGATAAAATTAATTACTCCTAATTTCAAAGTTATATAAAAATGTAAACACGACATATTTTTGTATTTTTTATCAATTTAACATATATAATCATGCATATACAAATGCAAACAATTACAAAAAATAACACGAAAATTCACTAAAACACACATCGTAAAAAAATAGACAATTTTTGTTTTGATTTTGTGGGAGTAATTCATGTTAGGCAAAAATCACGTGCTCACAGCTGCCCCTCTTTGCGCGGAAACCACGAAGAGTTTTCGTGCAAAGATAAATGAGCAAATACGAGTGATTTTTGCCCGTTTGAATACTCCGTGGGAAGCATTTTGAAAGAGTTTTGACCGAGCCTTTGCTTCGGAGGCCTCCTACATATCCTGGGCTAAACAGGAATCAGGTCAATGTAGTTCGGGAAGTTTTGGTAGCCGGGACTACCGTGGACTGACACTTTGCTGTTACTGTTGCTATCGTTGCTGCATGTTGCTGTTTACTGCTTACTGATCTCCTTATTACACCAAAATAAATTAAAGCTGAACTAGCTATGCTATCAAACTACGAGTTACAAGATTCCTATCTATGATTTTCTTGAAAACTTGATCTTGAATCTTAGCTGATTTGCTGTAGACCTCGATCTGAATCTTGATGCTCCGCAAGCTGTACGTGCTTGTTTATTTCGGTAACATTGAGTGAAACGGAGTCGGCGGAGCTTGTTACTTCAATCATCTTCTGAGCAATCGTGCCTTTGTTTACTCCAACATTTGAACTCTTTTCTTTTGGTTCTTTTCTTCTTTTCTTCACTCTGGATTGATGTTCCATTTGTAGGCTATCTCGATCCTTGCGTCCCGAGGTCAAACCTATTTAGACAACAAAACAAACAAACGAACGAAATTTTTCCGCCCCAGCTTTTGCTAGGAAAATTTCGTGAGTTAGTTGTGACACATAAAGTGATTAAAAGACTCTTTGGTATTGGGTAAGAAAGTCATGGTTTCACAAAGGTTCAAACGGCTTTCCGGCCGGGATTTTGTAGAAGAGTTTCACGGCTTTCCGGCCGGAATTCAAACAATATCTAACGATTTTGGCCGTCGGATCCTCGGTTTTTTGGCCGGGTAAAAATAAATGGCTCCTGCAGTTTTCCGACTAGGAGATCCTCGGTTTTCCGACCGGAAGGAAAGTTTCACGGCTTTCTGCCGAATTCAAACAATATCTAACGTTTTTTTGGCCGTCGGATCCTCGGTTTTTCGGTCGGGTAAAAGTAAATGGCTCCGCAGCTTTTCGACCGGGAGATCCTCGGTTTTCTGACCGGATAAAAGTTTCACGGCTTTCTGTCGGAATTCAAACAATATCTAACGGTTTTTGGCCGTCGGATCCTCGGTTTTTGGCCGGTGTAAAAGTAAATGGCTCCGCAGTTTTCCGACCGGGAGATCCTCGGTTTTCTGACCGGGGATAAAAGTTTCAACGGCTTTCCGGCCGGAATTCAAACAATATCTAACGGTTTTTGGTCGTCAGATCCTCGGTTTTTTGGCCGGGGTAAAAGTAAATGGCTCCGCAGTTTTCTGACTGGGGAGATCCTCGGTTTTCTGACCGGGGATAAAAGTTTCACGGCTTTCTGGCCGAATTCAAACAATATCTAACGGTTTTTTGGCCGTCAGATCCTCGGTTTTTTGGCCGAGGTAAAAGTAAATGGCTCCGCAGTTTTCGACTGGGAGATCCTCGGTTTTCTGACCGGGGATAAAAGTTTCGCGGCTTTCCGGCCGGAATTCAAACAATATCTAACGGTTTTTTGGCCGTCGGATCCTCGGTTTTTTGGCCGGGGTAAAAGTAAATGGCTCCGCAGTTTTCTGACTGGGAGATCCTCGGTTTTCTGACCGGGGATAAAAGTTTCACGGCTTTCTGGCCGGAAAGACCCTCGGTTTTTTCGACCGGGGTCCAAACAGATATTGGACTGATATGATTTGATTCTCTTTTTCGGAGTTTTCATTTTCTTTTCTTTCATTCTTTTTTTTGGCCTTCTTTTAGGCGTTCTTTTTAAACATCAACAAATGCATAGGATAAATCTCTAAAAGAAACTTACCTTTTTATGTGTTTTCCTTGTTCCAAAGCCATTTCAAAGCTTGCGTATTTCACTTATTTGAGTGGTACCTTCTTCTTGCACAATTAAACAGACTTGCTTTCAACAAAGAACATTTTATCAGTTGAAAAAGTGGTTGGCTTTGCGGCCTTGGTTATCTTCATTGCTTGATGCTTTCCCCATTTTCATTGAGAAGTTCGCTACCAATTGTCTTTGGGGTGACTTCCTTTCAAACCGACCGGGTTCATTCCCAGAATTCCATGGGGATTTTCCGTGTAGGTTCCATCCTTCTGCCTTATTCCGTCTCTTCTAAGACCTTAGCCTTTGATTTCCATTTCCTTTCTAAAACTCTTTTCCTTTGGAAACAATCGATCATTACGATCCAATCGTGGATTGTAACAATACACCACTGAGGCTGTTTTTCTTTTCTTCTTTACCAGGCGGAGTCCTGTAAAACTGGTCCCGTCACCTTCCTTTGTAATATTTTCAGAATTAAAATTAAACCGAAAGGGATTCAAAGAAGAAGAATGAATCAAAGAATGGAAAAACGTATCAAAGATAGAGGAGTCCCTTTCGAGGGAGAAAAGAAGGACTTATCTGAGGTATACGCTGACTTTAACCAACATGACATGCTCCTCGGACTATATGCTTGATCGTCACAAAACTCCCATTTTCTTATGAACCAAAACGGGTCTATATTTCCGAGCTAAGGAGCCGTGCCAGGACCTCTCGTGGTGAAACAAACTTTTCGGTTGATAGCGCCCTTTGCGGGTTTTCGCCAATCGACCTCTCTCATTTCTCTTCTTACCATCGCAAGATGGCACTCTTTGTGAGTTTTTACCAACAGGCTCTCTCTCATTTTGTATTTCTCTACTTCCAATCGTCTTATTGTGCCCAAAGGTTTTCACCAATAAGACTCTCTCATTTTATTTCTTTTCATTCCAGGAACCTCGGATCGCAACAATGATGTTCTCACAACTTCCAATCGATCTTGAAGGACTTGTACTCGTTTCGGGTAACAAGAATTGTAAACAAAATTACAACTTTGGAATCATCTTGACGGATCTTAAACCGAATCAAAAATATCATCTGCCCCAGTTTCATTTTTTGGGAAACCGGGATTTTTGATTTGGTGTGACTGAACCTCAGGGAGAGGTTGCCTACGTATCCTTTCGGAATCAAGTCAGAACGTAGTTCAGGAAATTTGTTGTTTTTTTTTTTTTTTTTTTTTTTTTTTTTTTTAGTTTGGATTCCAAAGAGGGTAACCAAAGAAAAGTAACCGGCTCAAAGGGTTTACAAAAAGGGTTGGTAGTGTTTGGGTAGCGGGAATAAAAGCCTTCAATCATTTCGACTTGCGAGGACCTCATTGAAACAAGTTCAGACATAATACCTTTTCACAGCATCTGCATTCACAACCGTTTCAGGATCTTTTCCTTCCATGTCTCCCAAGTATAATGCTCCTCTTGGCAGTATCTTCCTGATGATGTATGGTCCTTTCCAATTAGGAGCGAATTTTCCTTTCGCTTCCTCATGATGTGGAAGAATGCGTCTTAAAACCAACTGACCTACTTCGAAATTTCTCGGTCGTACTTTCTTGTTGTAAGCACGAGCCATTCTTTGTTGGTACAGTTGTCCATGACAGACCGCAACCATTCGCTTTTCATCGATCAAAGTTAATTGTTCCAAACGAGTCTTAACCCACTCGCTATCTTCAATCTCTGCTTCAACAATTGTACGAAGCGAAGGAATTTCTACCTCTGCCGGTATCACAGCTTCGGTTCCATAGACTAGCAGGTATGGAGTTGCTCCCACCGATGTGCGTACGGTAGTACGGTATCCCAGTAAAGCGAACGGTAATTGTTCATGCCATTGTCTAGAACTTTGGATTGTCTTTCTTAAAATCTTCTTAATGTTTTTGTTTGCTGCTTCCACGGCACCATTGGCTTTGGGCCGATAAGGGGTGGAGTTCCTATGCGTTATTTTGAATTGCTCGCATATTTCTTCCATCAAATGACTGTTCAAATTCGCAGCATTGTCCGTGATGATAGTTGCGGGTATACCAAAACGACAGATAAGATTTGAGTGTACAAAATCCACCACAACTTTCTTAGTGACTGATTTGAGAGTGATGGCTTCAACCCATTTCGTGAAGTAATCGATAGCCACTAGTATGAATCGGTGTCCATTCGAGGCTTTCGGCTCAATCGGGCCGATGACATCCATTCCCCAAGCGACAAATGGCCACGGCGCTGACATAGGATGCAGCTCAGTTGGAGGTGCATGAATCAGATCTCCATGTACTTGACATTGATGGCATTTTCGGACAAAACCGAAACAATCTTTCTCCATGGTCATCCAATAATAACCTGCTCGAAGGATTTTCTTGGCTAAGACATACCCATTCATATGAGGCCCGCATACTCCTGCATGTACTTCGTGCATGATTCTTCCCGCTTCTTCGGCATCAACACACCTTAAAAGGTTAAGATCTGGGGTTCTTTTATACATGACCTCGCCGCTCAAAAAGAAACCACCTACATGTCGCCTAATGGTCCTCTTTTGATCTCCAGTAGCATGTTCTGGGTATTCTTTCGTTTTCAGAAATCTCCTGATATCGTAATACCATGGCTTGACGCTCGGTCCTTCTTCGATTGCATTGCAATAACCGTGGCTTTCCCTGATTTGAATTTCCAAGGGATTGACATGGGCGTTGCCCGGATAAGGTAGCATTGAAGCTAAAGTGGCCAATGCATCAGCTAGTTCATTGTGACATCGCGGGATATACCTGAACTCTATCGATGCAAATCGCTTGCCAAGAATGTTCACGTGCTGTCGATAAGGGAGGAGTTTAACGTCTCGAGTTTCCCATTCACCTTGAGATTGTTTGATAATTAGATCCGAATCTCCCATGATCAACAAATCTTCGACACCTTGATCAATTGCCATGTTCATACCCATGATACAAGCTTCATACTCAGCCGTATTGTTCGTGCAAAAGAAACGGAGCCTAGCCGTGGCTGGGTAATGCTGGCCAGCAGGAGAGATCAAGATTGTCCCAATCCCTACACCTTTAGCGTTTACCGCCCCATCGAAAAACATTTTCCAAGCATGACCGTCTTCCGAAACAACTTCTGTCGTATTTACCTCTTCATCAGGAAAGTAGGTATTCAATGGTTGATACTCTTCGTCGATCGGGTTCTCGGCCAAATGGTCCTGCCAATGCTTGGGCCTTCATTGCCGTGCGAGTGACGTAGACTATGTCAAACTCAGTGAGCAGGATTTGCCACTTTGCCAATCTTCCGGTGGGCATCGGTTTCTGAAATATATACTTCAAAGGATCCAACCGAGTAATGAGGTGAGTCGTATGGGCTTGGAGGTAGTGTCTCAATTTCCGAGCGACCCAAGTTAAAGCACAACACGTTCTTTCCAGCAAAGTGTACTTGACCTCATAACTGGTGAATTTCTTGCTCAGGTAGTAAATCGCATGCTCTTTCTTCTCTGTCGCATCACGTTGTCTGAGGACACAACCAAAAGAGTTTTCCAAGACTGTTAAATACAAGAAAAGAGGTCTCCCTGGCTCTGGTGGGACTAAGACTGGAGGGTTCGACAAATATTCTTTGATTTTGTCAAAAACTTCTTGGCATTCGGCTGTCCATTTGATTGCAGCATCTTTCTTCAACAACTTGAATATGGGTTCACATGTGGAAGTCAAATGAGCGATGAACCTACTGATGTAGTTCAGTCGGCCTAGAAGACTCATTACATCTTTCTTTGTTCTGGGGGGAGGTAAATCCTGGATGGATTTTATCTTTGTGGGATCTAATTCAATACCTCTTCTACTGACTATGAAACCCAAAAGTTTACCTGACGGGACTCCAAAAGCGCATTTGGCCGGATTCAGCTTCAAATCGTACTTCCGCAACCTCTCAAAGAATTTCCTCAAGTCTCGCACATGATCGCCTTGAGTTCTGGATTTGATGATCACATCGTCCACGTACACCTCTATTTCCCGATGCATCATGTCGTGGAAAATGGCAGTCATAACTCTCATGTATGTTGCTCCTGCGTTTTTCAAACCGAATGGCATGACTCTGTAACAGTAAGTCCCCCAAGGTGTGGTAAAAGCAGTCTTCTCGGCGTCCTCTTCATCCATCAACACTTGATGATATCCCGCATAACAATCTACAAACGACTGTATCTCATGTTTGGCACAGTTATCAACAAGGATGTGGATGTTCGGTAAAGGAAAGTTATCTTTAGGACTCGCTTTATTCAAATCTCGGTAGTCAACACATACTCGAGTTTTTCCGTCTTTCTTTGGCACGAGCACAACATTAGCCAACCACGTGGTGTATTGTACCACTCGGATTACCCCCGTTTTCAACTGCTTGGTGATTTCTTCTTTGATTTTATCACTGATGTCAGTCTTGAACTTTCTTTGCTTCTGTTGCACTGGGCGACAGTCAGGGTAGATTGGTAATTTGTGCACCACTAGATCAGCTCCTAATCCTGGCATATCATCGTAAGACCAAGCAAACACGTCTTTAAATTCAAACAAAAGTTGGATTATTGCATCTCGTGTTTTCTCATCTGTGTGGATGCTTATCTTGGTCTCTCGGACCTCTTCATCAGTTCCCAAATTAACCGGTTTAGTGTCATTCAAGTTTGGCTTAGGTTTATTCTCGAAATGTTCCAATTCTCGATTTATTTCCCTAAAAGCCTCATCTTCATCGTATTCCGGTTCTTGGTTCATTATTTCCAGATTAGGTGGCGTGTTCGGATTTGAGCATGAGTTCCGCAAGCATGTCATGTTATTTAAAGCCGCATTATTAGGACTGAAAAGGAAGAATAGATAACAAAATTAGAAAGAGTGCAAAAGTAAGGAAATATTTATTTTATTTTCTTGGAATTTTTTGAAAACAAACAAATTACATTGGGGAAACCAAAAATACAAGAAAACAAAGAAAAACATCCAAGCTACATCCTGAAGTAACTTGTGATGAAGGAAAAACGACAGGACAAATCTACCAGAACTCCCGCCTGATTGGGAAGGGCGTGGCTTTCCAATTTTGCAATTTAGCTTCAGGGCCCACATACAGCACCTCAGCGGTGCTTGTTCCTTCTCCCGATTGGACCATATTAACATCATAGAGCATTTGCCTCATGGCCCCACATATGTCTTCAATTTCCTCCGCCGTAAAGACCTCGTCTTCTTCTTCTTCACTGTACCTTGGTCGGACAAAAGTTTGGTACATATGCGGCAATGGTTGCGGCAGAACCCATCCTTTCTCCTTTCTCTTTTTGGCCCATCTTTCATCTTCAGGGGTTGGGCGAAAGCCCACTCCGAAAAACTTTTCAGCTATAGGTAAAGTTATCAGCTTCGGCACTCCTTGTAGGGACTTTCCCAAACCTTTTCCCGGCTGGAATCCATGTTTAATCATTTCTTTCGCCACCATGATGGAGGCATTAGACAAAAAAGGTTGGGGGAGAGGGTTCCCTTCTTCGTGTTGATCCGCCAACACAATCTCGAAAGCTTGATAGACAATGTTTTCGCTTCCCGCTTCCGCTTCCAAGCAAGGGATGGATGGATCTCGATAAATTGATTGCTCATCTTCCCCGTGGACCACGATCTCTTGTCCCTTGTGCTCAAATTTCAACATCCGATGGAGGGTAGAGGGCACAGCTCCGGCCGCATGAATCCATGGTCTCCCTAGAAGAAAATTGTAAGAAGTGTCCATATCCAAGACTTGGAATGTCACTTCGAAGTCCACCGGGCCGATGGTCATAATCACATCAATCTCTCCGACGCAGTATCTCTTTTCACACCGTCAAAAGCTCGCACACATATATTGTTAGGCCGAATCCTTTCAGCTCCGATTCCTATGCGGCCTAGAGTGGAAAGTGGGCATATGTCTACCCCCGAACCCCCGTCAACCATGACCCTCTTCATATAGTAGCCTTCGCTTTTGACAATCAAATGCAAAGCTTTGTTGTGGGCGGCACCCTCCAAAGGCAAATCAGCTTTACTGAAGGAAATCTGATTGATCGCGAAGAATCTTTCTGTCATCCTTTCAAGTTGTTCGGATGAAGTCTCAATAGGCACGTATGCCTCATTCAAAGCTTTTAGCAAGACCTTTTGATGTTCAGTAGACTTCATTAGAAGGGACAACATCGACACCTGCTCCGGGCATTTACGCAGTTGGTCTATCACCTCATAATCAGGCATTTGCATCTTTTGAAAAAAGACCTCTGCCTCTTCAGCACTTACAAGTTTCTTTGACGGGAAACGCCTTTGTGTGGCGTTATTTACCTCCTCCGTGTTTAAGTACTTCTGTCCTAGGACACTCTCAGATGAATTTCCCACAATCTCTTTCCCTTTGCGTGTAACAAATGTTCGTTGGTAGCTCCAGGGTACTGCGGATGGATCTGTCATTGGTTTTGTTGCACGCGTGCAATAACCACAGGTTCATCTGGTTTTCGGGCCACATAAGTTCCCTTTGGTACATACATTGATGTTTCTCTCTTTAAATGGAACTTCTTGGGGGCACCTATGGACAATGGTTTTTCCACTCTACCTCGTGGGAGGTAAAGGACTCCGCCCTTCCGAGACGATGCTTTCAATTCAATCGTCTTTTCGGATTTGGTTTCAAGAGCTTCAACCTTTTTCCTCATTTTCTCTTGTTTCGGGGTAGCCTCAGGACGCTTCTCTATGTTGGCGATGGCGATTATCGCTTTCAAAGCCGGGTCAAATTCTTTGTCGTCACAAATCATCCGAATCACCGGTCCGTTGTTGTGGGCTGGTAATGGGTTGTTTGTCACATTTGGGATGTCTTCATCTGCGAAGACGATCCTCCCTTGATTGATCAATTCTTGCACTGCCTTCTTTAACGTCCAACAATTGTCAGTACTGTGTCCTTCAACACCTGAATGATATGCACAGTATATCCCCCTCTGGTAGGCAGGAGAGTCTGGATTCTGCCTGTTCTGCGGAACAGGCTGCAATAGGTTTTCTTGCCTGAGTTTTGGGAAAAGAGTGGAATACGGCTCCCCAATCGGTGTAAAGTTCATTTTGGGCTGCTCACGGTGGCGAGCGTTATTTGGCCGTGGATTATACTGGTTTGGGTAAGGAGGTTGGTTTCTCTGGAATGGAGGTGGATTCCTGTTGGCTGGTGGCTGTGGCCGTGCCTGAGGTTGAATGTTCATGACCGCATAGGGTGGAGGCGGAGGAGCATAAGCCATGCCGTGATGTGGATAATAATGTTGGGGGGCCCTGTCGGAGAATACCTGCCTTGAGGTTCGATATCTCCTGTCTTCTACCGCTGCCATAGCAGATTCTTCTTTCTTCTTGCTTCGGGGCATCCCTCCAGACCCGCCTTTAATGGCTTGGGAAGTTGCCCGAATGGCCGCTTGGCTCAAAATTCGCCCTGTTTTCAAGCCATTTTCTACCATTTCTCCAATCTTGATAGCTTCGGCAAAAGGTTTTCCCATTGCCGACATCATATTTTGAAAGTAATCGGGCTCTTGAGCTTGGAGAAAAGTCGTGACCATTTCAATTTTGTCCATGGGGGGTTTCACCCTGGACGCTTGCTCTCGCCACTTGATGGCATATTCTCTGAAGCTTTCTGAGGGCTTCTTTTTTAAGTTCGATAGAGAATTCCCGTCCGGCGCAATATCGATGTTGTATTGGAATTGTTTTACAAAATCTCTGGCCAGATCATCCCAGATGTGCCATCGAGATATGTCTTGATCCATATACCATTCGGACGATATTCCGACCAAACTTTCTCCGAAGTACGCCATCAACAATTCTTCTCTGCCGCCGGCACCTCTCAATTGATTGCAATATTTCTTCAAATGAGCAATGGGGTCGCCATGTCCATCGTACTTTTCGAACTTTGGTGTCTTAAAACCTGATGGCAAATGGACGTGCGGGAACATGCACAGATCGGCGTAAGATACACTCTTCTGTCCACTCATACCTTGCATGTTCTTCAAGCTTTGTTCCAAACTCCTCATTCTCTTTGCCATCTCATCCTGCTCGGGGGCCTTTGGATTTTGGCTCGGTAGAAACTCATATCGAGGCGGCTGAGAATATGTGTTGGCTGCAACCTGGGTATGGTCCCGTGTAAGCGGTGGTGCTGGGAATGTAAAGGATGAGGAGTCGAAGAAAGGAGCATGTGCGGTGGGGCGCGTTGTGATTGGAACTGGCAACTCAACCGACGTTCTTGCAGATGTATATTGTGGTGTCACCCGAGGATGGGATGTGGAGGGTGATTCAGAGAGGTTTGTAGCATTGGAATACCCGAACAGAGTAGGCGGGTAATTGATGGGGGTATTTGAAATATCGCTTGACCTGAGAAGAATTTCAGGGAACCCAGGGACCAGACTCGGGGGCTCTTTCCCATTGTTCCAATCGTCCAACATCTCGAGCATGCGGCAACGCAGCATTCTATTCTCTTCCAAAGCTGCCGACTCAGTAGTCGGGATGGTTGCCAATGAGCTTTCCTCTGAAACGGGGATGGTTGCTAAAGGCATTTCTGAAGACATGTCGGCACCCTTTTTTGATCTAGTGAAATAGGAATGAGTACTCTCAGGCTGCCGAACTTTTCCTTTGGACCTTGTGAAGTACGAATGTGGTGCCGGATTACCGCAAAGTCAACCACTTTTACTAAAACCTGGATTTCAGCAAACAAACGGTTAGTCTGAAACAACATAACAGATAAGTAATCTCACGTTGGGTGTGATGCACTTATACAGGTGATAATGTTGCTACATGTATTCGTTTGCGATGCGTCATTCCGGTTTGTATTTTTCTTTCGCTTTCATCTTTCATCGATCTTCTTTTTCTCTTAACTTCTTTCCCCCCCCCTTTTTTTCATTTTTATTTTTATTTATTTATTTTTTAGTGATGGTCGAATCTTATGTGGATTGCCTACGTATCATGTCCCCGCATGAATCAAACCGGGCGTAGTTCGGAAACAATAGACATAAGATGAAGTGTTCATGAATTTTATTTCAACAAACTTAAAACTTGAAACACTTGCAAAATACAACAATGGAGAAAAACTTGTAAAAGGACAAACAAACTCTAAAACAAAAGACTCTCCTAAGCATGTTCCAACGCCTCGAATCTTTGCGCCCGGGGGGCGTTGTTTGGCCTTGCTGCAGTTCTTGGTGTAAGATCTTTCTGTATACTCCCCAATTCCGCCATGACTTGGTGGACACATTCCATGATTGAAGAGAAGAGGGCAGGCCGAGGTGTTTGTTCGCAAGTCAAACACTTCATAGTGATGTAGTGCCCGATCTCATTGATCCTGGTTCTGATTATGTCTTTTTCTCTGAGCAGCTGCCCTATGTGCCTGTTCTTTGCCCCTAATACTTGAGAGTTGCCCGAGACATGGTCCAAGAGCCTATCTATTTGTCTTTCCATCCGTGCCATCAAGTTGTGACAACGGTCTCTATCTGCTTTAGCATCCTGGACTTGCCTGAGAGTTCGCTCTTTAAGAGTGGCATTTGCTTTTCTCAAATCAACGATGATCGCATCATAGTCTTTCTCTACTTGTTGCAGACGGAGTGCTTCTTGGTGGGCCGCTCTCTTCCATTTTGTTCGGACTGCAACCAAAGCCGCTTTTGCCTTCTCCAAGTCTTCTTGGTGTTAAAGGCTTTCCTTTCCAAATCGTTTATCAGCATCTGATCACTCCGACTCCTCCTTGACCTTTCTGCGGCCAATTGCATCTCTTGAATTTGAGTTTGGAGTGCTTCTCTTTCCTCCTCCCAACCGGCCCTTTCCCGATCGAAGTCAGCCTGTTGTATGTCCATGGCCTGCTTCCAGGATTCCTTTGTCTTCTTTTAAAGTGTTGATGCAAGATTGGAAATTTTGTGTTGTTTCATGCTCAACCTCTCTAACTCTGGCTTCTATTTCTCTCTCCCAATCGACGGCATACTTCACTGACCTTTCTGACCTTTGCTCTGGTATTGGTTGGTTGTGGAACCATTCAAGATAAGCGAGACTCACTTCTCCTCGTTCCCGATCGGCAACCATTTCGTTGATGTCGGAGAGTCGACTACCGAACCACACCTTCTGTGCATAAGTCTCCCTCGGGGTCTCTTCTGTCACAAATTCCCATACAAATGATCGCATATCCTCAATTGGGGCCTTTTTCTGTTCTCTTCCCAGCTGCCGCATGACACGTAGCGGGGCATATGGTTGGAAACCCCCGAAACCCATTAATATGTAGAATGGGCGGTATGTCGACATATGCATGATTTTGGCGGAAGGGAACCAATAATAATTCCAGGTAAGTTGATCGGCTCTCAAAGAGTTGAGGAGTTCTTGCCAAGTCCTCAAGTCTTCTGGAAGGTTACAACGGGCGGCTCTGTTTGTATGACAGCGAATATAATTCAGCCAATCTGCTTTGAAGTTTATCACAATTGGGTGATGGTAGAGATGCTCTATAAACCACATTTGTAATAAAATATTGCAACCCTCAAAATAGTCTTGTCCTTCTTGGCACCGAGTTAAGGCCCTGAAGATGTCTCCTAGTATCATCGGAAGAACAGTGTGTTCCTCGTTACTCCGTAGATATGAGACCACCGCAGCTAAACGGATTCTGATGCGTCCACCACGTTCGGGAAAAACCATGGTTCCCAAAAAAGCGATCATGAAAGCATAGATTCTTAAATTTCCCCAAGCGTCATAATTTAGCTGGTTAACAAATTCGACGTTTGAGAATTTCCCAAACCCTTCCTTATCACCAAATCTGTCGTAGAGATAATCTAGTGGCACCCAACCGTTCTCCAGACAACCGAGGGGAACCCGCCGGAGACATAGCTTTTTCAAAAAGTTATTCACACTCATCTGCCTAGGAGCTGCAGGTCTCATCTTGTGCAAATCTCTTCCGAGCCCTGTGAGTCCGCCCAATTCTTCCAAAGTGGGTGTCATTTCACAATCCCGAAATTTGAACACATTGCTTGTTGAGTCCCAAAAACTCACTAAAGCTCTGATCACATTTTTATCCGGTTTTATCATCATGATGTCCGGAAGAAATTTGAGGTGCTTGTGAACTTGATTTCTTTCCCAAGCCGAAAAACTAGTCCACCATTTACGGAGCCGATCTGGGGTTTTGTCTTGGACCATGAACATAGGTGGCATTTCGTCTCTCACCCTTTTTTGGCCGATTCGTTGCGAGGAAGTCATGCTGATCCTAGAAAAGATAAAAAATGGATTTAAGATTTTTTTTTTCAACTTTTTTTTTTATATTATATATAAAAAAAACGAATCTTGTTAATACGGCCTTTCAGCACTTGAAGAAGATTTGAAGGCTGTATAACAGGATACCAGTGTGATGTCTATATTCCGTTTTGCGAAATTAGTCCTCCGGCGCCCTTTTGAGGCGTTTGGCTATTTTTGCAAAATTTCCTAACTCTCGACTAAGAACAAAAATCCTAATTCTAATATTTTTATTATTGTTTTCCCTATCTTTAAAAAAAAATCAGTATTAGTTGAGCCCGATATGGGTTGCCTACGTATCTCATTTTTGGTGAGAATCAAACTTGCGTAGTTCGAAAATAAAAGAACTAAACCATTTTAAGAAAAGAAAACGAACTATTTTTAAACAGTATTTCTAAAACAAATTATTTTCAAAGGAACTAAGAAAATTTATTTGGAAATTTATTTTCAAAGAAACTAAACTATTTTTTTTTTTGTAAAATTAAGAAAATTTATTTGAAAATTTTTTTTTTGCATTTTTCAGAATTTATTTTTTTAAAGAACTAACTATTTTCGTAAAATTAAGAGAATTTATTTGGAAATTTTTTTTTTTTTTTTGCATTTTCTTTTTCAGAATATTTAAAGAACTAGCTATTTTCGTAAAATTAAGAAAATTTATTTGAAATTTTTGCATTTTTCAGAAATTATTTTCAAAGAACTAACTATTTTCATAAAATTAAGAAAATTTAGTTTGAAATTTTTTTTTTTTTTTTTTTTTTATTTTTTATTTTTTATTTTTGCATTTTTTCAGAATTTATTTTCAAAGAACTAACTATTTTCATAAAAATTATTTTAACTATATACCCTGACGTTTTCCACTTCTTCCTCTTTTAACAAACCGGTCGGCATGTAAGATCGAAACAAATAAATGCACACAAAAAAGATGCAACAAGTTGGTCTTTTTGTTTCAGGTACACCTGTCCTAGACAGGCCCAACCCCCGTGTTGAGCCTCCTAAGTCAAATATGCACATGATGCAAATAAACGTTCCTATCGGGGATCCGGCATAAGGTCTTGTTATTCTAAGTCATCATCCTGTTGGAAAAGTGTCTAGACTGGCTTTAACTCGAGCGGACAACTCGAGCCGAAGAGTGTCGGTGCACCGGTAGCATGGCTTTCCGGCTTAATTGACAATGCTCCCCGCCTAAACATGTGTGACTACAAATCCTTCACCGGGTGCCAAGCACCACAACTATCTTGAGAAAAACGGGCTATGTCCAACAAATGCCCGAGATTATATTTCAAAGAGACTCAGAAGAAGAAAAATGGGTATCGGCACAATTATTTACAATTCACAAAATATCAAAGCAGTAAAAACAATATTTAGCATATCAAATATAAACATGTAATAAAATCAGATAATAAATAAGCCAAATAAAATAATTATTCAAAGCTCGAATTCTTAAACCCTGAACCAGTGGTTCTGGGTTTGTTATCCCCAGCAGAGTCGCCAGAGCTGTCACACCTCCTTTTGGCGCGCCCCCTAACCCGGGGTAGGAGCGCAAGGGAGTTTTTCCAATTTAAGTGACAATATTCGAAACGGGATTATTTTATTTATTTCATAGTCGCCACTTGGAATAAATTAAGGTGTCCCAAGTCACCGATTTATTTAAATCCCGAATCGAGGAAAATTACGACTTTTCAAATGAAGTCCGCGGACCAGAAATTCTAAGTAAGGAATTCTGTTGACCCGAGGGAAGGTGTTAGGCACCCCCGGATCCCGTGGTTCTAGCACGGTCGCTTCAATTATTATAAATGGCTAAAAATACCTGATTTTATACATGTTTACAAATTATATGCTCCAATTAAATCTTTTAAAACCGCTATATTAATTTGAAACCATGCCAAAAGAAAAGACTAATTGCAACATAGACTCGGACTTTTTGACAGATAGGTGAATATAAAAAAAAGTATCCGGATTATTTATTTGAAACTATGCCGATTAAAACCATCATAAAACTAACCCCAAAAAAAATCAATTTACTTAACAGTGTATCCCTTAAAATTATTTCCGATTAAAGAATCATACCAAATGATATATTATTTCCTAGCTTTGATTTATGGCCGGAGATTGAATGATAAGATATAAGCTAACGGAAAATTGATCAAAATATGCGAAATAGAAATAATTCACCTTGATCCAATTATTAAAAAGTAAGATTGTTTACTATCCTTAATCCGATGTTAATTAGCGAAAGCAAGACTATGCGATTAAAATCGATCTAACATTAGCATCTAAAACCCGGGCTAACTTATCTTGTCTACTTAAGTATAAACAGATTTCAAGAGAAAATCAAGTGAAGAAATTCAAAAATGATTCAAAATACCTTGCATTAATAATTAACATCAACCAAATTAATAACTTAAACATGCTTAGATTAATTGACTTTAACAAATTACCAATTTAACATATCAAGGGAAATCTCAATCCGTACAAATACATTATACAACTAGCAAATGTATATCACAAAATTGAATCCGGTTCTAAAAATTACTAACCAATAACCCAAAGTCCCTTTAATCTAATTACTAAAACAAAACTCCGGAATTTCTAATGGTGACTTGATGTATTCCGAAAATCTATGACTGCAGTGACTGATTAAACAAAGATGCAATACAGAGGAAAATTTAAAATGATAACAGTAGTTTCTTCAGTTGATTCCGAAATGATTCAGGTACATTGAGTGAAAAACTTCAAAGCATTATAGAGGATGAAATACCTGGGATTTGAATTGAAATAGAGCAAAAGAAAAGGTCAGCAACAGTAAGTGAAGAAAAACAACAATTGGCAGCAACAAACAAGCAACAAGCAGTAACACTTGAAACTCCAGTACAACTCAAAGACCTCAAACTTAGAAAGGAACAGAATCCAGGCAACGACCCAAGATCAATTGGTGAACCAAACAGAAACAAACGAATGATCTCCAAAGAATTGAACACTCGAAATTCGAAAGAGAACACTGTATGTGTGTGTGTGTGAAAACAGGGATATACTCTTCTGATACACACACTGTGAAAACAGAGAACACCGTGAAAACAGTGTGTGTGTGAAAACAGTTTTCTGTTCTGAGTGTGTGCCTGTATGTGTGAATTCCAGAGAGTATCCACTGTATGTGTGTGTGTGTTCACTGTATATCACTGTTTGTTCAAAATTGTTCTCTCTGTATCTGTATCTTTTCTAGTGTCCCCCCCTTCAGTTGAGTGTCTCTCTTTTATAGAGTAACAGCCCCTATTTTCTTTAGTTTCAGATCTGTCCAGCTTGCTTAAACTCCTCCCATGTGCATTACTTTTGACCTTTTTTCAGTTATTCCCATGTGTTTCTGATTATACAACTAACCAGCACTAGAAACACTCATTATCATCATGATATTCTCTGATTATCCCACCCTGTTTTGTCTAAGTATGGGTTTTAAACATCTAAACAAAGTCCTAAAGGTAAAAACCAATGAAATACACTGCTGTCCAGCAAGTTTTAACAACTCATTTCCATGTGTACTGCACTTTAAAGGTTGATTTTAGGGCTACTTAAATGGACTAACAGCTATATCCAATTCACAACCTAATTTAGAATCAACAATGGTTCAAAACAAACAATCCAACAATTAACTCAACACTCCGAACAAACAACAAACCGAAAAATTTTAATTCAAGCAAAACAGTGAACCACTGCCCGGAATTTCAAACAACAAATTTGCGAATTGAAACGACGACATTCGTTAAGTCGAATCATAACATGTATGATCGACAACAAACAAAATCGACAGAAACAATGATCCTCATTCTCGGCCAAAGAAGAAACTAGAAATACGAAACTAACTAATCGACGACGCTAATCGACGCGAATGCATATTCTACCTCATACGTAATCTAATAAACAAAAACAGAAACAATTGACCAACAAAGGGTCTTTGAGAAAGAATGAAATAGGGACGGCCGACCAGAAACAAACCAAATCGAATCTATTTATTCGACGACGCTAATCGACGCGAATACATATTCTATATCATTCGATTAGCTGATTACGATATGCGTAATCGACAAACAAATCCGACAAGCAGTGACTACACAATTTCGGACAGCATGTTATAATTTCAATATCAAACAACTTAACGATATTAACAACGAATCGAATTCGACTCACAATTACCCGTTAAACAGCGAAGAATAACAACTAACAAATCGACCAAATAAAAGGTCCCAAAGAGATGAGGAAAACAGAAAAATTAACGGAAATCGAAAGAAAAATGATAACGATGCTAATTAACAGAAGGAAAAGAAGATAGAATACCTCAAAGACGAAAAATATGAACGGCCGGACTTATACCAACGGATTTGACCTTTTGAAGTCGAATGGGCTCTAATCGGAGTGTTCTCAACCGAGAACACCTCGAATAGAGTCCATTGGATCCCTAAATTTCAGTCAATGGGACTCGATTCGGCCTTTAAAATTATTAGGGTTCATGAAATCATTTGGGGCTGGTGAGAGGTGGTTGTTGGCTGAAGTTTTGTCGGTTTGCGGCTGTTGGTTGAAGACGGGGGTGGTCGGCGTGGTTGCTGGTCGTTCGGCGTTGCTGGTGGGAGAGGTTACGGTCGGCGTTGCTGGTGGGAGGGGTTACGGTCGGCGGCTTTGGTGTGAGGCTGGAGAAGAGATGTTGTTTTGGGTGAAAAATGAGATGAGAATAGGGTTTTGGGGTCTTGGGTATTAAAATCAAGACTTAATCTTAGCCGTTGGATTTTAATGACCAACGGCTGAGATCAAATGAGTTAACATGGGGCCAGGTCGGTTCAACTGGAAATGGGTTATTTGGTTGGGTTTGGGTGTAATATTTGGGCCTGGTCCAGTTTCAAAATGGCCCAATCCGAATTACAAACCAAGTTTTAATTATTTTCCTCCCTCTTAATTTAACTCCTAATTTATGAAAAAATAAAAATCCTAACTACACTAAAAAATCAAGTCAAATTAACTAATACTAATTATACTAACAATCGTTATATATAATTAAATATCAATTAGACATAAATCACACAACTAAGCACTCAAATGCTAAAAAATGTAAAAAGATGAATTATTTTTTGTGATTTTCATTTTGTAAGATAAAATTAATTACTCCTAATTTCAAAGTTATATAAAAATGTAAACACGACATATTTTTGTATTTTTTATCAATTTAACATATATAATCATGCATATACAAATGCAAACAATTACCAAAAATAACACGAAAATTCACTAAAACACACATCGTAAAAAAATAGATAATTTTTGTTTTGATTTTGTGGGAGTAATTCATGTTAGGCAAAAATCACGTGCTCACAAGGCACTTACCAGCACATGGGTCCGTTGTGCTAATTCTACACTTCTGTGATTTTTGCACAAATCACGGTATTGGAACAGCTTTTGGACCACAGCAGTAGCACACTGAGTGGAAGCTGACTTCAGTCCAGGGACTTACGAGGTAGCCTAGCTGGTGTTCGCAGGCGAAGTCCCTTCCTATATTTCTGTTTGTTTTCATTGTACTGAGAGAAACATATGTATTTTCTTTTTATTCAGACTTGGTTGTAGTATTCTTTAGCAGTTCGTGAGATACCGACTCTAGTCTTGGTAGTGAAATATTAAACTTCCCCATTTTGAGTTTTCATTTACTTATGTTATATAAACTTCCGCTTTCATTTTAAGGTTTACTATTGTTATTAGTGTTGTGTTGCCTTTCAAAAGGTTTCAGTGTTTGGCTTGCCTAGCTCCGACAGTAGACACCATCACAACTCTCAATAATAGAAAATTCGGGTCATAACAATCGTTTGCGTTGTTTGGAACTCTTTTGTTAAAAATAAGTAATTTTGCTATTTACGATAATCTATTGGATCATTATTTTATTATCTTTGCTGTTAGTTTTCTATATTAAATAGGATTTTTAATTGAAGATAATTAACTAACTACTTTTATTTGATTCAAACAGGGATTACATTCATCTAAGCAACAAAGAAGCGCATGTGTCATTTTTGGGATAAATTTTAAAATAGCCAGATTTATGAGTGGTCATCCAAAAATATTCAGAGTTTCAAAAGTAATTAAAATTTAGCCACTTTTTATGTAAAGATAAATCTGAACGAATAATACTGTTCAAAATCTGAAAAAATACTCTAGCATAATATACTGGGGTTCCGGTATATTATACTAGAACTCCAATCTAATATACTGGAGTTCCAGTAGAATATGTCGGTCCAACATAATATACCTGTCCAACATAATATACATGTCCAACATAATATGCTGGAAGTCATACAGAGGTGCACCGAACTCTAGTATATTATGCTGGAGCGGTCTCTGTTGCAGCAAAATAGTAGCTATTATTTAATGACTTGGCAAATATTGGTTATTTTTAAATAACTAGTTCGAAAACTGACTAGATCGTGCTATTTTAACGTCATTTTCGATTAACTTCAGCATTCAAAGTCATTGACCCGACTAATTTCAATTCATACCGAGGAGGCCCAACTACGACATGCAAAACACTATTTATCAACAAGTTCCTAGCTCAAGTTTGAGATTGTTGGTTAAGGTGGAGGGATCACAACCATTCCGCCACACTTCTTGATGATAAAAATATATGTATCGGCAAACCATGTATATAAGAAGCTCCATTTCATTTTAAATTAATTAAAATCTGTGCTTTGTGCCACAATATTCCAAAGTCCAAAAAAGACAATCCAAAAATGGGAGGAAATATATTCATGATCTACGATGTTTTCAATTACATGTTTTTCTTTAATAAAATATAGTGCTTTGTGCCACATACTTCTTCCATACCATTTGCTATTTGGAGTAAGATTTGTTTACGGTGTTCAGATTTTTTAAACATATCGTGGGATGTTTGTCAAATCATCCAAAATTAGTATAATATTGTGAATATTCGACGCAAACTTTATAATATTATTAAAGAGTTCAAACAATATAAATCTTTATTGAGCTTCGTCAAATTCAAAGGAAATATTAGGAATCAATTATTAGTAGTTCACATATACTAATACTCTAATTGTAAGTGGTATGTTATAAAATAATGCATGGATTTTGTCACGACCCCAAATCCGGTCGTGATGGCGCCCAGCACACGCTGCTAGGCCAGCCTGACCAATTAACAACAATCACGGAGCCATAAGCTCACTTTATCCAATTTAAGCATACGGAAATAATTCAACAGTGATAGATACATATTAAAAACAGGGAACCAAGTCCCAACACGTGCCAACTCACATAGACCGAAGGGTCAAGAGTCATGAGCCTCTACGGAATATACAAGTGTAAATAGTGAATATAACTGTGCACAAGTGTGGGATGATAAGTGGAAAAATGTCAGGTCGTGCGGACGCTAGGCAGCTACCTCGGTGATCCCAACTGGGTCTAGACCAGCACTAAGCTCAGCTAAGCCTCCAGGTACCTAAATCTGCACATATGGTGCAAGGAGTCGAGTGAGTACTTCCAACTCGGCGGTAACAAAAGTAAATAATGCTGAGGAAAAGAAAACCACACAAAGCACTATCTCATGCTATTTAATACAGAACCATCATAAAACTTCAAAACACTATCATTTTATTCCTTTTTCAGCATATGTGAGTAGATTATTTAGAAATCTCAATTTTTAGCTACTTTCTTTCATTATAACATACCAATACCGGGGAGAATCTCAAGCAGTGCAAGTCAGCACTCAAATCAGCCTCTCGGGCTCAGCACTCCTTAACAATTTATACCAGGAGATCTGGTCAATAAAGCAACAAATGCACATGTGCCAGTAAAGTATGACTGCTAAAATGTTATGCCACGTAGTACACGTAAACCAATGTATGTATGCCATGCAATGCATATGACCGCTACGGCGTGTAGCCCGATCCTTTTGGGTACCCGTGCTCACTGTGGGGGTTCAGACTCCGGAGGGGCTCCTACAGCCCAAGCACAATATTAATATCACACCTGCTGCGGCGCGCAGCCCGATCCGTATACCACTGCGGCGTGCGGTCCGATCCATGCATGTGTATGCATATGCTCACATGAAATGTCATGCCCTAACATATGGCCCTCGGCCCAATCAGTCTAACAAATAATCGAGAAAGCCCTACGGGCAACAATATCACATTAGCTCACAATTAAAATATTATTAAGACCTTGTTCAAGTTTTTCATAACCTTATAAGAATGCTGAATAGCAAAAATACCATTTAAAACCTTAAATTTAGATAAAAATATGTACAGTGTTATCAAACAACGATACTGATCGCTAAAGGATTCAACTAATCGGCACGAAGCCCAAACATGATAATTAGTCCAATTCATTTCAACAATTAGGTGTTATTATTTATTACGCGGGACGGACCAAGTCGCGATCCCCAATGGTGCTCTACCCCACGCCTGTTATCCGGCGTGCAAGTCACCTCAACACAGCACTAAGATGTGCAAGTCCGGGGTTTACTAACCCTCAGGATATCATTTACAAGTATTACCCACCTCGAACCGACGAAAGCTCATGCCCGCGACGCCTTAGCTCCTCGAACCGGCATCCACGCACGTCAAGAATTGCCTGCAGAGGTTGCAACCGTATCAGAGGACTGTTCCAACCCTTTGCAAGAACCTCAAAAGGCGCTTCCAATTGTCATTAGAGCGACCGAGCAGCTCTTTCTGAGCATCACAATGCAGAGAAGCATAAAAAGGATGATTCCAACAAAGCTGAAACACAGCATAATCAACCAAAGACTTAAACTTTTGAGGAACCAAACTGTGGGTTCCCCTAAAAGTCCTTAGAAGTTAGCTCCAAACATATTAAATCAATAGCACCTAATCGACTTGACGTCATTATTTCAAGAATCAAATGTACTGGCAAATCATCCATCGATGCTGACCTCAAACGATCCCCCATTGTAGCCCACCACAAAAAGATAAATCACCTTGAATGGCTTAAAGATCAAATTTTTAAACGAAAACGGAAACAATTGAGACAATTTAAGAAGAAAAAATCAGATTTAAGAAAATTCGATGAAATTGAGTAGGAAAATGAGGGATTAAATGTTAAAATCTTATTACTTAAGTTGAAATAAATCATCAGAAGTGAGAACCCCAAAGCTCAAACTTGAATGAACAAAACGAAATCAAATATTTTTTTTCTAGCAAATTACTAGAAAACCGACTAAAAAACCACCAAAATTGAAACTTTCTCAACCTAAATTTGAGCAAATAACGGATCCAATAAAACTGAAAGAGAGGAAATTGTGGGGGCCTTAATAAACAAGAAATTTAAGGCGAGTAGGTAAAGAAAGAGTCTAATAGTGGAATCATTAAATAGAAGTGGAGAAAGAGGAAAGCGACTATTGAAGCTTTTTATTTTCGGTGCCAATTAACTTAGCCTTTAAGCCGAAATGCTGACTGAATAATAGTAATAAAGAATTGAAGATTAAGAAGCAAGGTAGAGAAAATGTCCAACTTGGAAAGACCAATGTTACAGGCGAAAGCTTCTCTTTTTCTTCTGCTTCATTTTTAATTTAATTCACTCCTAACTCACCCGATAGGTTCTAACACGGATATAAAAGCATAAAATATGTAATTGCAACATGACGGGGTGGTAAATTCCCGTAACGATGGGCCGGGTCGTTACATTCTCCCCAACTTAAACAAACGCTCGTCCTCGAGCGGACTCAGAGTTGTAGTAGAAGCAACCCAATAGCCGAATGACCTTACCAAGCATATATCCGGGCGATCATACGTCACCCTATCTCACATATGTCCGAAAACACCATATAGTCCGAGTTTCACAGACCATCTGAACCATAAATCACGTTGTACTTTCTGAAATCATATGCCAAATGCAAATCCCATGCCTATACTCAGGATACACTCGAATCCACCTGCAATAACCCATATTCACTACTCCAGGTGAGATCATATGATGTATCAACATCCCAATCACTCGAGACGATAGTCTCTAATCACAACAACTGGCCACAATAACCAAATACTAGCTGAAAACCTCTTTCATTAGATAGAGTCTTATTCTAACACCTCCATATCCTGCCCACGGCAGCTGAAGCACGCGATATACCGAACCCATCTCTCAAGTCAACCATTCGTGAATCCATTTCCCTTTTAAAACTGGAACCACAATAGGTTTCGGAGCCAAACCTTGATTTTTACCTTTCTAACAAGCTAAGATCCAATATGCTTGTATTCATTAATGACTCCAACGGTCATTTCGATTATAACACACCGCACCGGTGATAAGACACCTCAACACCGGCCTAAGCCACGACGAGCACAACATAGGCTCCAATAGAAACGTATGCACACACTCGAATCATGACAGCTCAATTCATGACAACTGTCTCCAGCAAAAGAGCTGCAGTTCAATTCCTCTGTGACATCATAACATAGAACTGAGATCGCGTCTCGCATTATAGAATTAGAGTACCTGAATCCTCCTCGAGAGGTCATAACGTTACGTGGCCTTGCCACGATTCGTGATTCTATCCAAACACTATTACTCATGAAGTACCTCAAGCTACTAAGCTCAAAACGGTTAGCCACGCACAGATCTAGGTCTTGAACCCAAGCAATCAACCTCACCCACGGTGAAACAATTAACGTATGCTATCAAATCATGAAAGGACACAACCGACGTGCCATTTGCCAAGCGATACTCAAAACGGACTTTTCCTCAGAAGCTAGGAAGTATTGTATACCAGGTAATATATAACTAACTCTATTTTCACATTACACTGTTGCGGTGTGTAACCCGCTCCAATGACATACCCGTGGCGGCGTGCCACCCGATCTAGATACCATACCTGTGGCGGCGTGCCACCCAATCCAAATAACCCGTGGCGGCGTGCCACCCGATATGCATAAATCTCGCAAAAAGGAAATGCATATCGAGTCGAATTTTCTCATTACAGCCAACATATATATATATATATAGCCTCAAGCTCGGCCACATGAAACGCATCTGACTACGTTTCTCAATACTGGAACTGAATCAATGGTGGATACTTCTACACTAACATCCGCCACTAAGGTCCAACCAACAAAGCAATACCCACCAGCCGTCTGCTGGTCCTGAGGTACAACTACCCCGCTGGAGCATACTCTGATGCACTTTGCTACGCAATTTGTGCCATACCATCATAGTCCATATCACATCGGTCTAGACAACCTGACTTATGTCAACCAGTCTGAAATAAGGTATCATAACCCAAATTCATCATATCAAGCTAAGAGAGAGCCACTAGGGCTTCCGATTTCCAATAACCACAAAATGGTGCCGATACACGCGATATACAACCACTGCATAGGCGGATTACGAGAACTTCTAGTCTCCAACACATATGTAACACATGAATCGCTATACCTGGTTCCACACTCCACCGTACGAATACATAACGCACATCAAGCGTCCATTCATACCACGACGGCCATTCAGAAATTTCACTATGCCATCAACGACTCAGTTATTATAGTCGATCCAACAAGAGAATACCACCATATCACTGGATATCATCATTTTACATTACCTTGTCCTTTATGGATCATATTCCCTGCCAAGTTAATAGAATAGCAGTACCATTTTCTTAAATTATCAGAAAGATCGATTCTTAATTCACCTGCAGCTGTCCGCGCTGCTCAATAATTTTATTGACTTCCCATATATTATGCACTGATCTCAAAATCTAGAATATACCATTATCACCTTTCCATAACACATCGACTCATTCTACACGAGACTCGTACATAAGACCACACGGTCTAAGACATATAGGCCACTGAATACTCTCTCAATATTTCCCCGAAGTACCACATTCTACCATACTTTATTTTGATGAACTTCCCGCGATTGTTTTTTTTAAAATTGTTATCATTACTTCCCAATACGGATACCTAGAATCCCATCATTCTCATGATATGACACAAGCCTTGATCTTCTCTAACGAAACCGCCATCTTTAGCCACATACACACACCTTAAGGCACCTGACTGTTACAAGCCAAATCTTGAACACTGCAAAACCATTCTCGGGCATCATTCACCCTTATTCAGCTGTAATTCAACTGTCCTATTGAGTAGAACCACTCGTATTTTGTTAGAACTCTGACATCGCAGAACATGATTACTTACAGATACAATTAGCTATCTTTCTTTTCTACACGGTGAATATTCTTTACCAACAGCAGTTCAAAACACCCTAGTACTTCATCAGATCTATGAAGCACCATAACCTTTACCAGAATTTCCCAACATACTTAGAGACAGAATCATCATAGCACACAATAGTGCAATCAGTTAATCAATAACAACCTCCCCAACTTGGCTCGGAGCCATACATCAAAGCACTTTTAGCCACTCCTAGCATTATTACTCAATTGATGCCACAATGTTATAGTGAGATTAAACTCAAGTCATTTACAAGCCTTGATAGAGACTCGAATCATCAGAGACCTTAGCTCTTCTGCAATTCTTGCAGATATACACGCACCACCAATAAGCCCACTCTCTTTAGGTGACAAAAATCTTTCTAAGTCCCAAAGTTTTCCAAAAATTTCGGCAGAGTTTCCTTTGTAAATTGGCCTATCCACCTGCCAGAGAATTACCAAACCATTCTAACAATACATCCACAACTCAACAAGATATTACAATGTATTTCAACAACATTAAATCTCAATACTATACGAATCATATTATCATAATTTATACCTGAACCTGCGATGTACCTGCTCGAATCATAACACATATCAAAATCACTTTAGTCTTCCTGGGTTTAAACTCGTTCCACTACACATAAGGCACTTTACCTTCCAATTACGAGATATGATAATTATTTCTCACGCCTATAGCTAGGGCTACATATCAAATCACAATAAGAACTAAATACCTTACAGCTCTCCCATTATCAAACTACCATTTGCACAATAAAGATCAGCACCGATCGTATGAACTTCATAATACCGACTCGCAAAATTAATACCTCGGTGCTCAAGCCATAGACAAGGATCCGACCTCAAGTCCTCCCGACTGGCCCAACATAAATTCATGGAGATTATATCTCGCCCCTCGATCGGGGAATTGCAAGCCATAAGTCAATTATATTACCGAGCGCTCGATGCGTACACAGACGTATGGAAGGAATTTCAAAATTATATCTCAAGGTGAATCAAGTACGCACGATAAGAATTCCAAGAAATGTGAAGTGTTTCCTAAAGGTTCGCAGCCTCCCGAGGATAAGTACAGGCGTCCCCGTACCGATCCACAAGACTCTACTAACCGGCTCAAGACTCATGAGTCCTAGTAAACCTAGGCTCTGATACCAACTTGTCACGACCCCAAATCCGGTCGTGATGGCGCCTAGCACATTGCTAAGCCAGCCTGACCAATCAATAACAATAACGGGGCTAGAAGTTCACTTTATTCAATTTAAGCATACGAAAATAATTCAACAGTGATAGATACATATTAAAAACAAGGAACCAAGTCCCAACACGTGCCAACTCCCATAGACCGAAGGGTCAAGAGTCATGAGCCTCTACGGAATATACAAGTGTAAATAGTGAATATAACTGTGCACAAGTGTGGGATGATCGGAACAAAATATAGACAAACTGGAGAATCAGGTCCTGCGAACGCTGGCAGCTACCTCGACTGTCCAAAAGCACTCCCGAGCCGCAATGGAATCGGCTCTGCTGTAATGTACCTGGATCTGCACACAAGGTGCAGGGAGTCGGGTGTGAGTACTTCCAACTCAGCGGTAATAAAAGTAAATAATGCTGAAGGGAAGAAAACCACGCAAGGCACTATCTCTTGCTACACAATACTGAACTATCATAAAACTTCAAAACACTATCATTTTATTCCTTTTCAAGCATATGTGAGTAGATTATTTAGAAATCTCAATTTTTAGCTACTTTCTTTCATTATAACATACCAATACCTGGGAGAATCTCAAGCAGTGCAAGTCAGCACTCAAATCAGCCTCTCGGGCTCAGCACTCCTTAACAATTTATACCAGGAGATCTGGTCAATAAAGCAACAAATGCACATGTGCCAGTAAAGTATGACTGCTAAAATGTTATGCCACGTAGTACACGTAAACCAATGTATGTATGCCATGCAATGCATATGACTGCTACGGCGTGTAGCCCGATCCTATTGGGTACCCGTGCTCACTGGGGGTGTCCAGACTCCGGAGGGGCTCCTACAGCCCAAGCACAATATCAATATCACACCTACTGCGGCGCGCAGCCCGATCCGTATACCACTGCGGCGTGCAGTCCGATCCATGCATGTGTATGCATATGCTCGCATGAAATGTCATGCCCTAACATATGGCCCTCGGCCCAATCAGTCTAACAAATAATCAAGAAAGCCATACGGGCAACAATATCACATTAGCTCACAATTAAAATATTATTAAGACCTTGTTCAAGTTTTTCATAACCTTATAAGAATGCTGAATAGCAAAAATACCATTTAAAACCTTAAATTTAGATAAAAATATGTACAGTGTTATCAAGACAATGATACTGATCCCTGAAGGATTCAAATAATCGGCACGAAGCCCAAACATGATAATTAGTCCAATTCATTTCAACAATTAGGTGTTATTATTTGTTACGCGGGACGAACCAAGTCGCGATCCCCAATGGTGCTCTACCCCACGCCCGTTATCCGGCGTGCAAGTCACCTCGACACAACACTAAGATGTGCAAGTCCGGGGTTTACTAACCCTCGGGACATCATTTACAAGTATTACCCACCTCGAACCGACGAAAGCTCATGCCCGCGACGCCTTAGCTCCTCGAACCGGCATCCACGCACGTCAAGAATTGCCTGTAGAGGTTGCAACCGTATCAGAGGACTGTTCCAACCCTTTGCAAGAACCTCAAAAGGCGCTTCCAATTGTCATTAGAGCGACCGAGCAGCTCTTTCTGAGCATCACAATGCAGAGAAGCATAAAAAGGATGATTCCAACAAAGCTGAAACACAGCATAATCAACCAAAGACTTAAACTTTGAGGAACCAAACTGTGGGTTCCCCTAAAAGTCCTTGAAGTTAGCTCCAAACATATTAAATCAATAGCACCTAATCGACCTGACGTCATTATTTCAAGAATCAAATGTACTGGCAAATCATCCATCGATGCTGACCTCAAACGATCCCCCATTGTAGCCCACCACAAAAAGATAAATCACCTTGAATGGCTTAAAGATCAAATTTTTAAACGAAAACGGAAACAATTGAGACAATTTAAGAAGAAAAAATCAGATTTAAGAAAATTCGATGAAATTGAGTAGGAAAATGAGGGATTAAATGTTAAAATCTTATTACTTAAGTTGAAATAAATCATCAGAAGTGAGAACCCCAAAGCTCAAACTTGAATGAACAAAACGAAATCAAATATTTTTTTTTCTCTAGCAAATTACTAGAAAACCGACTAAAAAACCACCAAAATTGAAACTTTCTCAACCTAAATTTGAGCAAATAACGGATCCAATAAAACTGAAAGAGAGGAAATTGTGGGGGCCTTAATAAACAAGAAATTTAAGGCGAGTAGGTAAAGAAAGAGTCTAATAGTGGAATCATTAAATAGAAGGGGAGAAAGAGGAAAACGACTATTGAAGCTTTTTATTTTCGGTGCCAATTAACTTAGCCTTTAAGCCGAAATGCTGACTGAATAATAGTAATAAAGAATTGAAGATTAAGAAGCAAGGTAGAGAAAATGTCCAACTTGGAAAGACCAATGTTACAGGCGAAAGCTTCTCTTTTTCTTCTGCTTCATTTTTAATTTAATTCACTTCTAACTCACCCGATAGGTTTTAACGCGGATATAAAAGCATAAAACATGTAATTGCAACATAACGAGGTGGTAAATTCCCGTAACAACGGGGCGGGTCGTTACAGATTTTCAAAAAAAAAATAATAATATTATGTTGGATTTATAAGGATTTTCACACTTAAGTCAAATTGCATTTTGATGAACGTTTAAAGAATGCGAATTTTATAATTGCATTTAGAGAAAGATAATGCGACTTATAAATTGCATTCTCTGAATGCAACTTATAAATTTCACGAAAAGATACCATTTGAGAAGGGGTTTTGACACAGTTACCCACAAAAATAAAACTATTTACCCTTGTTTACCCATTTGTTTTCTTATTCATAAACTAATTACATTTCCTACCCATAGTAGTTTTTATAGCGAATTTTTCATTATTCTCCAATTCTTTTTTATTTCTATGCTACTTTTCTTCTTCTTTTTTTCTTTTTTTTTCTTTTCTACTTTTTTTTCTCGTTTTCTTCTTATTTTTTCCTTTTTACATTTCTAAATTTATTTAACTTTTTTTATTATTTTTTTTCTCAACATAATCTAATTTCATTTACCGTTTTCAGTATTTTTAAATTATTTTTTTATATACAATAAGAAAAATAATGGATATAATAAATATTTGTTCATCTTTTTTTAATATAACTAGTACAATCTACCTTTTATTTTATTTTTTTCTCATTTATTAAAATTAATTATTAAACTGAAATAATATTAGTTGATTTGATCTAATAAACTGAATATCACATTGACTGTTGTTGAGAACCATAAATTACATAATCAGATTCTAAGAATCAACACGTGTGTCATGCAAATGTTGATATCCTTTCCTATAAATATCAATACACGCTCTATCATTAGCATTAATACAACCAGTTATAGAGCAAGAAAACATAATCTATGGCAACCAAATCTCCATATATACTAGTTATAATAAAAATGATAATAAAATATTAAAAAAAGAATAAAAGTATAAGTAGCAAAAAAGACTTCTAGTACCATGCGATATCAATATGGTATATATGTATACCAACAGAGCATATGATTTTCCTACAATATTGCTACAACTAACTGCGACTATACTACTCTACCAAAACATTAAAGGACGCAATAAAAGTATGAGAAAATTACATGCTCGTATTGCAAGCTAAATATTCGCAAAACAATTTGTTCATTTCCTATACTAAAAGGGTATATAGTTGTATGGGGTCGTTCCAACAATTACCTATAACTATAAAAACTATTAATACACATAATTTATGTCCATCGGCACACAAAAATTCCAGCATTATTGTAACTCATGTTGATATAAATAATTTCATAATAGAATTCACTTAAAATGCAACTAAGACAAATGTTCAAACTACCATATGATACCAATATGGCATATAACTATACCAACATGATATACAGTTTTACTAGTTAATTTCCGGTAACTATATGACTATACTACTATTATATAACACACGTGTATAAAGAGAAAAATTAAAAAATGGAGTACCACATATTAATATAATAAGATATTTCAAGATATTGTACTATATTACTATTATTAAAGAAAATCAAATATTGTACCAATTAAATATTGCTAAAACAACCAAAAGAATAATTCAACTGGCATATGATACCAATTTAGTATATAGCTATACTAATAAGGTATATAGTTGGAATGAATTGTATACTAGAATGGTATATTTGTATACTATTTAGGTATACAATATAAATTCGTCTTCTTCTTTGGCTGAACCATATTCCAGCCCAAATTTCTAAAATTTACTACATAATCTTCACAAAATTGACTAAAACATTAGCTACAACCTCCAATAAACTTTCCAAACTAACACATATACGATCGGATCAAAACAATTAAAAACTCAAACAAACCAAGTTAGGAGTTTCAAGCTTCAAGGTCTGTCAATGGTGGATTTAAATTTTATACAATAAATCTCCAAAAACCAGCATCAAAGGTATAATCTACACATCAAAGAAAAATATTAGCTACATTTTATTAGAGAGCAATGGAGTAGTGCTGGATCGATTTTATTCTTGCTGTGCTGGATCGATTTGATTCAGCACACCTGCTTATAATAACACACATGCTTACTATTTTTTTTCCTATATGCTAACATGCAAAAGTAATACAAAATGGAATTATCTCCTAATGGAATTGCAATTTCACTAATTTGTCCTTCAACGAATACAAAATATAAGCATCGGGCAAGTAATAAAAAACTGCACTTATTATAAAAAAATAGGGATAATTTCACATAAGTACACTTGGGAAAAGTACTTTTCAGCCGCCTAACCCACAAATACAATTTTTATATAGTAGCCCACAAATAATTTCAGCGCCTAACCGACAACTTCATCAACTACACCCAAAATCACGCCAAAATCAGATTTCACTTTTTTCTTTCATTGTTATCTTTACCTTGTTTCCATTTTCATTCTTATTTATTTTTCACTTCCTTCTGTATAGTAAACAATATCAGGAAGTTGAAATAAAAAATAAAAATATATTCATCCTTAGAGTCCATAATTTTATTTTTATATCTTTTTGTAAAATTTAAAGTTTTGCAAGGGAAATTCTTATTTCACTGGAAAAAATAAAAATTTACATTATTAAACACCTTATATACATTGTTATACACACAAATATAATTATGTATAATCTTCTATATGTATAATTCTGTATAACTATGAGAATACCCATAAATATATATGGTTATACATGATTATACAAAGTATGTATATATATATATATATATATATATATATATATATATATATATATATATATATATATATATATATATATATATATATATATATATATATATATATATGTGTGTGTGTGTGTGTGTGTGTGTGTGTGTGTGTGTGTGTGTGTATACAACATATACATCATTCTTCCTCCCTTCAGAAGCTATTTAAAGTGAGAAGAAGAAGAATGAAAATTACCAACAAAAAAAAATGAGATTTCATAACTATACAGAGGAAGATAGATCCGGTGTGGAAGAGGAAGACAATGAGATTCACATGAAAACCTTTAAGGAAAACAGAAAGAAGTGTTGATTATTCGCATATTTGCTCTAGGCACCACAAGAAGCACAACCATCTATTTGCATTTCCAAACTGTCAAAGCATCCCATATTTGCACACAAAGTGGGATGAACGGAGCAAGAAATCTGAAGAAGAATTCGACTATTTTGCTAGCGAGAGAGAAAGAGACAGAGAAATAGCAAGAGATTGAAAATGAAAGAGAAAGTGAGGTGGGGAGAAAGTATGAAAGAAAATTTGGGAATGGAAAGTTCTCTGCATAAAGAAAAAGAGTGGGGGCGGCGGGGCTAATGAGTGAAAAAGAAATTTTACCAGTAAATAAATGGGCCATACAGGGTAAGAAGGGAAAATATGGGCCATATTTTGTTAGGATATTGGGCCAAGTGACATAGAGTGTAATTTTTTTAAAAAAATATCTCATATCCAGCACTCTATATTAAATGGTAAACACACCAGTAAAATATATATTAAAAAGGAAGAAAAAAATCAAACGAATAGCTAACTACAGTAGAGAATCCAATGTGGGCGGGTAAATAATATTAAAGGCATAGATAGAAAAGGTAAATAGTTTAGGTATGAATATTTAAGGGTAAATAGTTTGAACTCAATAGGTACAAAGTGAAATTTTCTCATTTGAGAAAGCGATTGAAGCTCCAAAGTATTACATTCAGAATAAACATGAATGTCCACCATTTGATCAAATCTAAACTAACATTTACTCGAAACTTACTTCAAAAACTTGCTCAACATGAAATCCCACATCTAATCCAAATAATTTAGAAGGATTCACTAATTAAATATTCCTGCATTGCGCTAATATTTCATATCAATAATATTCCTTTAAGTATAAACTAGTAGTCGTATCCGTGCGATGCGCGGTCAATATTAAAAAAAATTATAATTATTCTTGTTTGATACTATTAGACCATATTGCTTTAATAAATTTCAGTTATCATTTTATTTGTCAATACGATATACCCAACCCTCGCTGATATTTGAGTAGTTAATTTCTTTGTTAATTTTTAATAAATAATTTTTCTGTTATTACCTAATTATGTCATGTGATTTTTATCTAGGCTACCACTTGTATTAATGTGGTACCTTTTCTTTGGCTTTTAATAATATATAGATAGATTATTAGCATATTATTTATTTAATATTTTTGTCTACTATTTTTTTGTAATATAATAGAAGATATACATTTTATTACTCTTGAAAATTTTGTTTTTTTAATTTTAAATTTTATTATATTTTTCTCAATAATATTGTTTGAATTTTAATGAATAGATATACTTTTTATTTCAAAAAATAAAAAAGAAAATGATTTTCAAAAATGAAATAAAGAAATTAACTAACCTAAATCAACTCTCCCACACGTTTTAGTAGTTAATTTAGGTAGTTAATTTCTTTGTTAATTTTCAATAGATAATTTCTTTGTTATTAACTAATTATTCCATAAGGTATTGTTTTAGGCTACGACTTGGCATAAAGAGGGGACTTTATTCTCTCCTTCTAATAATATATAGAAGATATATAAAAATAGAATATTAGAAATAAACTACTCCACAATTTGACTCAAAAGTTTTTTATTGCTTTATCTTTGTTTTTATTATTTTAAAATAATTATAAACTCCAACTTGAAACTACTCCCCAATTTAAAATAATTTTTATTTTTTCGGGAAGAGAAGGGGAATGAATCTTTTTTTTTTGGGGAATAAGCACTCTTGTCGCGTCTGGAGTTGTAGATAGTAGGGGGAATCGTCTTTCGAGTTGTTAGAAAAAACACAGTTGTTAAAGTGAAAAGAATTTCATTTTATTATTTTAAAACTCCAACTTAAAACTACTCACCGATTTGAATGGGTAGTTTTTCTTCTTTTATTTTCATTTTTTTATTATAATTAATTTTATTTTTCTTTTTCTTTTTTTTTAAAATAATTTTAACACACCAAATTGAAACTACTCCCACTCAATTTGAATGTGTAGTTATTTTTTTATATATTTATATTTTCAATTTTTTATTAAAACTAATTATGAGATATCTATATTTATTAACTAATATATATATATATATATATATGGTAGTTTTTTATTTTTTATTATTTTTGTTTTTATAGATATTTTAATTCAAATACAATAACTACTTAACTAATTATTAACTAAAAAACTAATTAGTAACTATATATGCCAAGTACCTTTTTTTATGCTGCCATATAGCCTAAGGAGAATGATTTATCCTCTCCGTTTAATAACATATAGATAGCATGTGTTGGCCAACTTTTAATTAGTAATTGTAAAATTACCGGTCTTCACAAAGTTATTATTTAATACGAAGATAAAATCTGGGAAAACTACCCTTAGCTGAAACAAGGAAAAAATCTAGCAAAATATGTTAAATTATAGAGATTTTGCGTAAAAATTTCCAACATATTATGTTAAAAATTTAGCACAATATAAATTCTAGCACATTACAATGGAACTTTATACGTAAAAAAACTAAACTCTAGTATATTATACTAGAATATATTTGGATTTTACTGAGTGTATTTTGTCCATATTTTATTTTTACATTAAAAATTAGTTAAATTGTGATTAATTTTAAAACTATGACGTAGGTTTCTCTCTAGACTTTCTCTCTCGACGCATGACTGCGTGATTAGCTAACGTGCGCTGATCGAAAAATGGGGAGGAGACGACCTAAGAAGCTGGTGACAAAGATACAATTAGCGGATTTCATTACTTCAGGAAGTAGGAAAGGAAGTCAGGGACGTAATACTGAAACAGATGCACAAGTGAAAACTCAAAGCTGTGATGAGGGAACTCCAACAAGTATAGCTGAATCTCGAGGATCGAGTAACATGCAGCTGAAATTAACACGAGATTTGGAGAATTTGCGTCCAAATATGAGGGATTTGACACCTTAGGCAGCTGATGGGGAATAAGGGAATTTTCAGTAAAAACACAGTTCCATTGGCTATTGTTTCGCCAATGGAAACAACGTACATTCACAAGGAAAGGAGCTGAACAACATGGAAAATAAGGCAATTGACAGTGCGAACAGAGAAATTACTTTGAAAGAGCAGCAATCACGGAATTAGAGAGCAACAAAGGAGGCAGAACATGAGAAACCAAAAGTAGTAATGGAGGAAAATCAACAAAAACGGTCCAATTTGTTCACAGGGAATAAAATGGCTGAAAGAGGTATGGATCTAGTATTCATACTACCTACTATTCAAGATGTGGTTAAAAAGGTACATTTACAGCATGAGGAGATGGAACTAGAGACTATAAAGTGGAAGAAAGCTATAATTGTATATATCATTGGAGAATCACCGTCAATTGGATCCATAGAGAGATTCATAGTTGTCACGACCCAAATCCCATGCTAGTCGTGATGGTGCCTCTCGTGAAGACGAGGCCAGCCAACTAACCCAAACTGTCTTTTCAAAAATAAATAAACATAAATAAACAACTTAAATATGACTTAATGGCATTAATTAGCAGAAATACAACCCAACATATCCCTAATCGGGGTGTCATAAGTCACGAGCATCTATCAGAATATAAATCCACTACATGGTCTAAAATATACAAAACCGGAAATAATGAACAAAAGAGAGAAATATGGTGATGTGAACGCTGACAGTCACCTCTGTAACTCATATAACTCTGCCTCTGATCAGCCCAAACCCGCTACCGGGTGAATAGATACCTGCATCTGCACACGAGGTACATGAAGTAAAGTGATTACTCCAACTCAGTGAGTAATAAAGGTAAATAACAACTAAGCAGTAAGAAATCACGTAAATCAAATCATCATGTTGTATAGAAGCGGGGTACAATCCTTTGAGAAAACAATACGGCTGTGAAATCTTTGGGAATATCATGGTTCAATTTAAAACTCTTTTGAAAATGATCTTTTCAACAGTTACGAAAATGATTTCCAAATAGTTAGTGCTGATAAGCACAGAAAATCTGCCCCTCGGGCACAAATACCACAGTATAACATGTAAAAAGGGTATATAAATATGCAAGATGAGCACATAAAAGCTCGCCCTTTGGGAAAAATCTCAAAACAGTACCATCCTCTCGGGCTCACTCTCAGAAACACACTCAGCCCCTCAGGCTCTCTCCCTCAGATCACTCTCAGAATAGTATCATATAGTAATTGTTGTAGCGTGCAGCCCGATCAACATCTCGTTGCGGCGTGCATCCCAATCCATATATCATCGATAGTGCTCACTGGGAGTGTGCAGACTCCGGGAGGGACCCCTTACGGACCAAGCGCAATGTCAAGCCACCACGTGGCATATAAAATAATGCCTGAAAGCCTTCTCACACAAATAATTGATTATATCCTTTTCATACCGATTCGGTCTACTATCACGCTACTTCATCTATCTAGATTTCCTTCTGATTCATTTTTAACTTGATATCCCCTCTGGTTGTAGTACCACAATCTCTCAACCCAGGTTCACTACCCGAGACCCAAGCACAAGACCATACTGTTTAAAACCCATAAGTCACTGAATACTCTCTCAATATCCCTAAAAACACCATATTCCATAATACTTTACTCTAAAGAACTTCCTATGAATCTGAATTCGTTACCTTTACCTTCCAGATACTGATACATAGGATCCAATAATTAACATAAAAATACCATAAGTCTTGACCTTTTTCTAATGAAACACAGTCTCTAATCATATACTCAACCTTGAGATACCCAATTATTTCCTGCAGAATCTTGAACACATTAGAACCATTCTCGAAAGTTACTCACTCTTATTCAAACTACATATTACCCGACCTAACGAACAAAACCACCCGTGCCTCATTGGCACTCTGCACTGCAAAATGAGATCCTCATCTCAATACAACTAAGCAACTTCCTACTCTATGCGCCGAGCATTCTTCACCAACAACACTCTAGACATTCCGCAATTCTCATACCCTATGAAGCATAGTATAACATTTGTCAAAATTTTCCTTTACTCTAGCCATAGCTAACTCACTCACGCACCCCAAACTGGAACCAACATAACACCTAACTGTACAGTCGACTGCTCACAGAAGGCTCATCCACTTGGCTCGAAGCCATAGATGAAGATACACTTAATATCTTATAATACTTTTACTCCATTGATGCCATAATACCCTAGTGGATTTAACTTAAATAATTTATGAGTTGTAAAAACACCGGTCATCCAGTGCTATAATCTTCTGCAATATCGCATTCATCCCCGCAATAGTCAAGCCCACTCTCTTAAGCAATCCGAAATTTCAAGTTTCAACATGTACCCTTCCATTACGTATGAGATCTTCTAACCTACAGATAAGGATCACACCACTTCGTGTCACGATCCAGATTTATCCCACCATCGGGCATCATGATGGCGCCTACTAATGGAGCTAGGCCAGCCAAACATTACACATCCTCTATCAACATCGCCAATAAAACACTAGCAACAATTAAATAATGCGGAAGACTTTTAAGTTTAACCAAATAATATAACAATACAGAAGTTTAAAACATATCACTACCCATAATCCGGTGTCACTAGCTCAGGAACTGCTACGAGTACTACACATAATGGTCTGACAGAAATATAACAACCGTTTGTCTCGAAACAATAAGACTACAGTATAAATAAAAAAATATAAGAAGAGACGTCGGGCCTGCGGACGCCTGCAACCTACCTCAGTCTCGTAGTAATGAAAATCATGCTATCGAACTACTGTTGTTGCTACTCAAAAGCTGGACCCTATGTAAAAACACACAGAAGTGTAGTATTAGCACAACCGACCCCATGTGCTGGTAAGTGCCCGGCCTATCCCGGCGAAGTAGTGACAAGGTTAGGACCAGACATTCACATAAACCTGTGCAGTTCTATATACATATATACCACAAAATAACAGAAATACTAACTAAACAAATAAAATGGATGGAACATGCTATGGGGAGCACAATTGAATATATATATAATTCATCAATGTAATAGAAAGAGAACGCAACGATAATTACCACAAAATAAGAAATTTAATAGTTGCATGGTATCATTATTCGTGCTTTTGCTCTTATCCTCACCTAAACAATCATATAAAAGTGCACGACATCACCCTTCGTACTTTTACTCTCATACTCTCATTCATGGCACGGAATGACCCTTCATGCGAATATATTCAACAATGGCACGGAATGTTCCTTCGTGCATAAATAATCAACAATGGCACAGAATGTTCCTTCGTGCATAAGTAATCAACAATGGCACGGAATGACCCTTCGTGCAATATCACTATTCCTCACCCAAACAACAGTCACAACCAAATAGTCAAGAAAAATAAAATAAATAACAAGTATCATCCCGGCAAGGGAGTAACAACAACAAAAATAAGGTCCCGACAAGGGAGTAACAAAAACAACAATAAGGTCCCGGCAAGGGAGTAACAACAACAACAATAAGGTCCCGACAAGGGAACAATAACAATAACTTTCACAACCCGGCAAGGGTTCAGTAATTTAACCATCCTGGCAAGGGATTAATCATAATTCATTTCAATACTTTCAATAATATTTATCACTCGAGCCAACGCTCCAAAATATCAATATTTCATAATTTATTCTAGAACTCTTCACATTTGTAGCAAATCACAATTTAGCTTAGGAGAGTTCCACACTAGTTCACAACATGTACCAACAACGACTCACGGTCATGCTAGACTCCGGTGTATAGACACTCATCACCACGCCTATACACCGCACTCGATCATTTAGCAAATAAAAAGTTATTATACTCTAATCATATTCCCTCAAGCTTGGATAGATCAAACACTTACCTCGAAGCCTTAAAGTCCGCTTAATCCTCAAATATTACTTTACCTCATGATTCAAACTCTAATTCAGTAATATCTAGGCATAATTAATTTGATAATATCAATAAAGAATCAATGGTAACATCCCACGGCCTAGATATGAATTTCCTAGCATTATTCAAAAATTCTCGAAATTAGACAAAACCCAAGCCTTGGGCCCACTTCTCGAAACTTAAAACTTCTTACAGAAAAGTGTTATTCATCCTCTCCCGATTCCGTACATATAAAGAACACCGAAATTGGAGTCTGTTTGACCCCTCAAATCGACCCCTAAAGGTCTCATAATTGCAGGCCCCAAAATCCTATTTTTCTACTGTTTTTCATGAATTAAAGAATGAGATTATGGTCTATAATTAGCCATAAATGATTTTTAATAATCAAATCACTTACCTATGTGATACCCACTGATTGTCTCTCTTAAAAATTGCCTCAGAAGCTTCTTTCCGTTCTAACATTGGAAGAAAACTCGACCTGCTTATTATAGGTATCTTCTTCATGCGTTTTACTGCTCCCAATGGATTCCTTATGAAATACTAATGAATTTATGTTTTTGAATCACCCAATTTGACCTTATAATGAGGAGATATGTAGGTTTTAAGATTTGTAAATAGTGCAGATTTTTAATACGCCGTCAGGGGTAGTTTCGTCATTAACCTAAACATTTGGGCAACCATAGTAAAATGGCCATAAAATCCTCATACGATGTCCAAATTTGATGATTCTTTTTGCTACGAGTCCGTAATTACGATACGGATCTAATTCTTCATTCAAAACATTAATCGGATCTCATTTATGCTTGAAGAAATAATGTGGAAATACAAGAAAACGAGCATAACGCAACCCAAACCTATCAGAAACTCACCCGAGTTCCTCTGGAGTTCCTCGTGACTGCATACCAAATATGTAAACTGACTAAAAAATGTCATACGAAGTTGCTCGAGCGATCAAATCGCCAAAATAACATCAAAATCATTGAATCAAGCCTCAAGATCATCATTTCCCTTCCAAAATTCGTAAACTTCCAACTTTAGACATTTAGGTCCGAAACACATCAAACGGCGTCTAATTTCGACCAAATTTTACAAGAAGCACTTAAACAATATATATAAGACTTGTACCGGGCATCGGACCCAAAATACGAGCCCGATATCATGGTCTTTTAATCAATTCTCATTCTCATTTTCCTTAATAATTTTAGAAAATAATTTAACAGAAAAATTCTTTTACTCAGGTTTTAGATCTCGGATTTCGACTCCGGGCATATGCCCAGTGCTATATTTTTCTATGGACCTTCCAGAACCGTCCAATCTTGGGTTCGGGTCCGTTTACCAAAAATATTGACAAAAGTCAACTATAATAATATTAATATCAAAATTCTTTAAATGTTTTCACATATTTCAACATAAAATATTTCCAGCTACGTGCCCGGACTGCGCACGCAAATCAAGGCAATAGAAAGTAAGGTTTTCAATGCCTCGGAAGCACGGAACGGATAAGGAAAATAGGTGATGACCCTTTGGGTCGTCACATCCTCCACCTCTAAAACAATCGTTCATCCTCGAACGGACAAGAGAAAGAAGTACCTGAGTCGGGGAGCAAATGTGGATAATGGCTCTGCATATCAGACTCGGACTCCCAGGTCGATGCCTCGGAGGAAAGCTCTTTGACACGGACTCTCCACTAAACACGCACTGAAGAAAAGCTCTTTGACCTCAATTGTCGAACCTACCGGTCTAGAATATACCAGCTCCTCCTCGTAAGATAAATCCTTGTCCAACTGGACAGTGCTTAAGTCTGACACATGCGTAGGATCGCTGTGATACCTTCGAAGCATAGATACATAGAAAACTGGATGCAAGGCTGATAAGCTAGGTGGCAATGCAAGTCTATAAGCCACCTCTCCCACTCGATCAAGAATCTCAAACGGACCAATGTACCTAGGTCTAAGATTGCCCTTCTTTCCGAACCTCATCACGCCCTTCATAGGCAACACCCGAAGCAATACCCGATCACCAACCATGAAACCTACATCTCGGACCTTACGGTCTGCATAACACTTCTATCTAGACTGAGCTGAATGCAGCCTCTCCTGAATAGTCTTGACCTTATATAAGGCCTTCTGAACTAAGTCAGTACCCAACAACCGAACCTCTCCCGGCTCAAACCATCCAACTGGAGACCGACATCGCCTGCCATATAATGCCTCATATGGAGCCATCTGAATACTATACTGGTAGCTGTTGTTGTAGGCGAACTTGCTAAAGGCAAATCTGGTCCCACGAGCCTCCAAAGTCAATGACGCAAGCTTGGAGCATGTCTTCCAAAGTTTGAATTGTCCGTTCGGACTGACCGTCTATCTGCGGATGGAATGCTATGCTCAACTGAACCTGGCTGCCTAACTCTTGCAGAACAGCTCTCCAAAAGCTCAAGGTAAACTATGTACCCCGATCTGAGATAATAGAAACCGGCATCCCATGAAGGCGAACAATCTCCCGGATATAAATCTCCGCTAACCTCTCGAATGAATAAGAGACTGCTACTGGAATAAAATGCGCTAACTTGGTCAGCCTATCAACGATGACCCAAATAGCATCAAACTTCTTCCGAGTCAATGGAAGTCCAGTAATGAAATCCATTGTAATCCGCTCCCACTTCCACTCGGGAATCTCAATTCTCTGAAACACACCACCTGGCCTTTGGTGATCATATTTGACATGTTGAGAATTTAAACACCAAACGACATATGCAACAATGTCCTTTTTCATCCTACGCCACCAATAATGTTGTCACAAGTCCTGATACATCTTTGCGGCGCCTGGATGAATAGAATACCGGGAACTGTGAGCTTCCTATAGAATCAATTCTAGAAGTCTATCAACATTCGGCACACAAATTTGCCCTTGCAATCTCAGAACTCCATCAACATTTAAGGTGACCTGCTTGGCACCTCCTCGCTGAAACGTGTCTTTAAGGACACATAAATGAGGATCATCAAATTTCCGATCGCAGATACGCTCCAATAATGAAGAGCGGGAGACTGTTCAATCTAGAACTCGACTAGGGTCAGAAATATCCAACCTCACAAATCGGTTGGCTAAGGCCTAAACATCCAAAGCAAGCGGCCTCAGATTAACTGGAATATAAGCAAGATTGTGTAAGGCCCTGAACCCGTGGGCAGAATCAACACTGGTGCCGTAGTCAGAGCTGTCTTAAGCTTTTGAAAGCTCGCCTTGCACTCATCTGACCACTTGAACTTGACACTCTTCTGGGTCAACCTGGTCATCGGGGATGCAAGAGAAGAGAACCCCTCTACGAAGCGACGGTAGTAACCTGCTAACCCCAAAAAACTCCGAATCTCGGTCACTGAAGCTGGCCGAGGCCAATTGTTGATGTAAGGCCCCGTAAAAATTTTGTGCATAAAACCTAGTAGCTATGGTGTCATGGTCCGAATAACGTGTTAGGAATGCGTAGAATTCTTCGCGGCGAGCTTGCTCGCCGCGGTTCGGACCCTTGGTAGTGATTTGAGTTTCAAAAATGTAGAGAATTAATTTTTCCGAAAAATGTCAAATATGCGGTCAAGAATGCGACCGCAAACCTGACATGCGGACCGCATTCTGACCGCAAATCGTTCCAGAGAGTTTCCCAGAAATCTGTCAAATATGCGGTCGATATGCGATCGCATGTCAAATCTGCGGTGCATTTTGCGACCGCAGATCAAACATGCGGACCGCATTCTGGCCGCATTCCTTAACAGAAACTTGTAAAATTTGGGGCAATTCTGCGGTCATTATGCGGACCGCATGTTGATTCTGCGGTCGCATAGTGACCGCATATTTGACCCCGGCCCAGATTTTTGTAACATTTTGACCCGATCTCTTTTTTAATATAACACCCTTCTTCTTCATTTTATCATATTATCTTACAAAAAATTAGAGAAAGAAGAGAGGGTTTTTAGAGAGAGAAGTTCTTCATCTTCAAAGATTGTTCCAACTACTTAATTCCAAGGGATTCTAGGGCAAGGATTCAACTTCCCCAATATTTTCAAGGTAAGAACCCTAACTATTTTCTTGATTTTCAGTTTTAATTGGGTAAAGAGAGGTTTTCATATAATAGCTTTTAAAAGTAGAATTTCTACACTCATGCATGATTATTGAACTTGATTTCTAGTAAAAAGAAGTGAGTAGAAGTAAGAGTCTTCAAGAACAAGGTTGGCAAGAGTAAGATAGCTTGGGTAAGCATAAAGTAGGAAGTTAACGGAAGAAAAATCATCACCAGGTATGTATGGCTAATTTTGATTCTTGTGAAATCGCCTATATGTGTGAAGTTTGTTGTTTCGTGTTAAATTGACAAATGGTGAAATTCTTGATGTTGTTGTTGAACATTCAAAGTTTGTTGTTGAGCTATGAGTGATGTAAAATGAGAGTTTAATTTGGCAAAATAATTGTGAATAATGACTATGATGGCCTATATGGCACCTTGTGGAAAACAAACGAAACACTTGAGAATTGGTTTATTGTGGAAAGAGATGAAACACTTGAATTGTGGAAATATTGTAACATGGTTGTGATATTGCATTGAGAATAAATTGAGAACATGAACCAATGTGTAAGTTGCTTATTTGAACTTGTTGAAATTGTGTGTAGTACCTTATCTGCTGTTTGAAATTGTTGTGTTTTCAACCGTAAGGCGGGGTCGTGTTGCGCGCCGCAACGTGGTGAAATAAGGTGTGGGTTGGGGTGATAAGGGTGGCCGAGGTAATAAGGGTGGTCGGGGGCAATAAGGATGGAAAGCGATCGAAATCGCTATTGAAAATTGATACATAAATCAATAATGTGAAATTGTGAAAGGAGACAGCAGGAGAGTTTGCAACCTGTGGGGCACCGATTGCCCCTTTGTTTGACTACTTGTGCTTTACGTGATTGATTGGTTATTGTTAAATTGGTTGATTGTAGAAAGTGCTTTGTGTGAGAATTATTTGAAATGAGGAAAATGTGGAAACATGGTTGGCTGGATTAATTAATTGTTGATGTAATTTAATGGCTTGAGTTTACTTGGGACAAAGTTTGTCCATACATACCAGTACAATTTAAGTGTACTGACGTCCCTTTTGCCGGGGGCGCTACATTCGTGTCATGATTGTAGGTGGATCAGTAGCAGGCACTTCAGCTCATCGGCAGTAGTATCCTTCTCCTTCCACCGCCCGTTTTGGTGAGCCCCTTTCTTCCTCGGGGCCTTGTGTGGTTCATGCCACTTCCGTTTAGATTTCATTTTGGTTTTGTAAGGTATAGCCGGAGCCTTGTTACCGGCAAGTATTGTATTTCCCTTTTTGTATCCTAGAGGCTCTGTAGACATGTAAACCTGTGGGACTCCAGTCTTATGTATATATATTGTGTTATGTCGGGCGTTGTAAAAATTGAAATCTTGTTAATGAATCACTCGTATCGTTTATTTGTTTAATGTGAAATCAATCATGATTAGTAATATATTTGGTTAATGAGAAACAGTCATCACAGGGGCAACGCGTGGGAATGAAAGGCACCCAGGTCCGCTTGACTGGGGCAACCCGGTCAGGCGCCGGTCATGTCCCTCGATTTGGGGCGTGACAAACTTGGTATCCGAGCTTAAGGTTTTAAAGTGTCCTAGGATGTCTCGGAGCCGTGTCTAGTAGTGCCCTTCTTATAGGTGTGTTGTCGACCACATCATATAAGTAGGGGGCTACACGGGCATTTAGGAATTTACCTACTTCTTTGTTAATCTCTATCGTGCGGTAAAGTGCAATGTGGAGATATCCTGTGTCTAATTCGTGCCTTGTTCCCAAATTTTCAGAATATGGCACCTAAGAAGAAGGCTAGACTCGGCCTTAGGGCCAATGCCGGCCCAAGTGCAGCTGTTAATCATGTACCCGATGCCGTGGGAGAGAATGACCCACCAGTCCCGAATTTGCTTGGCCCATCTGTTCAAAACCCAAGTGTCCCTATTCCAGCTGCGGCAGAGGATGCCACCATTCCTCCTGCCAGTGTTCCTGACTCAGATACAGTTCCCGCTTCGGGCTCTGGTATCTCTAATGAAGAACTTAGGGGAGCCATCCATATGTTAACACAGCTAGTGGCCGCCCAGGCCCAGAGATCCCATGATGCCCCTGCATCCTCCAGCGGACAGGGAGATTCCTTTGGCTCCAGAGTCCATCAATTCTTGCGATTGGCCCCTCCAGAATTTTCAGGCACCGATCCAGAGGTTGACCCACAGGAATTCCTTGATGAGATATACAAGACCCTCAGAGTGATGAAGGCTACAGATATAGAGGGGGTAGAGTTGGCCTCTTACAGGCTAAAGGGAGCGGCACGTTCATGGTTCGAAATGTGGGAGGATTCCCGTGAGGAAGGGAGCCCTCCGGCCAGATGGGATGAGTTCGTGGATACATTCATGGACCACTTCTTGCCTGCCGAGGTGATGGCAGCCCGTGCCACGGAGTTCGAGGTCCTCAAACAGGGCGGTATGAGTGTTTGGGAGTATCACATGGAGTTCGTAAGGTTGTCCAAGTACGCTCCTCATTTAGTGTCGACCATGGATGCCCGGGTTCGACGGTTTGTTCGGGGCCTTAGCCCTTTGGTAGTGAACGAGGCCGCCACAGCAGCTTTGCACTCAGATATGAACTATGGGAGGATTGTGGGGTTTGCTCAGGCCACAGAGGCCAGGAAATTGAAGATTCGTGCAGAAAGAGAAAGTAGCAACAGGGCCCGGTCAATGGGTCGTTCGGGGAGATCACTTCCAGGGAAGGGGTCATCAGGGCCATCCCAGTCATATGCTCGGTCCTCCGCGAGTGCACCGCCATCCGTGCACAGTCATCAGCAGGGCAGTTACTCGAGACCTGGTTCAGACAGCAGGAGGTCTCGTCAGTCTGGTCATCCCTGGGGTGAGATCCCAGCAGCAGGGGAGACCAACATGCCCCAAGTGTGGGAGATTTCATACAGAGACATGCTACCTTGACCTTCCAGTGTGCTTCGGGTGCGGGGTGAGAGGTCACATTCAGCGGGACTGTCGTGCACCCCGTCAGGGTATAGGTAGGGGATCTGCTCAGTGATTCACGTCCAAGCAACGGTCGTAGTCAATATAACTTGGTTTAATAAGTCCAAGATCGATCCCACAGAGAATTAACCTATCAATCACAATTTTCACAACCCAAGAGTACTTACGAATCAAGTTCCCAAAAGTTTGAGTATCTTTGTGTATGATTTTCGAATAGCTAGTTTGCAAGAATTAAAGAATGCTTTAAAAGAAAGAATTGAATGTTGAATGAAATAATATAGAGAAAGACTAAGGTATTGATTTCCCCTATTGACGGAATCCCTTATCGTTATGCTCATACAAATTGTTAATATATTCTATCAATCATGAACGCTATGTGTATCGTAACCCTCTCCCGAGCAATTACAATAATTTACTAGTGCACTCTCCCGAGCTACCCTAGCTAGCTTTAATTTGAATAGTTCACTTTAGATTGCACCCAAGACTTCGTTATTCCTAATCCCGTCTTTACGCCTAAAATTATAGATTCCTCTAATAACCTAGGTGTGGTGTTGTTCAACAATAAACCTAAATATGCACTCTTTTCCAAGTTATGCACACTAAATAGGCACCGCTAATTGGGACGTCTACCAATTAACTACAATAAGAATGAAGTTGAACAAATAGAAATCTAAATCACAATTTGTACTCACATAAACGATAAGTTCATCAATCAATAGGTTCCATCAAAACCTTAGAAAAGAATTTAGCTACTCATGCTTGAAGAAACAAGAATAATAATTGAAATCATAAAGAATTGCTTGATAAAAATAAAGAAAGAGTTTTGAGAGGAATCTCTCCAACTAAACCTTGCAAAAGTATTGAAGAAATAAAGTACATGCCTCTATGGGGCAAACTAGGAGTTTATATAGAGGTTTTAGAGCTAAGAAAACAAATTAGAGTCCAATTGGGATAACTTCCGCTGGGGCCTTCGCGGTTTGTTCGCGGCCGCGAGCGGACCGCGAACAGTCAAGATTCAGAGGGCTTCGTTTCTCGCGGTTCATCCGCGACCGCGAGTGGACCGCGGATGAACAGTGCTTCTGTTTCTTCACTACTTCGTCCAGCCCTCTTCACTTTAGCTCTTCTCTTGGCCTTTTCATCAACTTATGGCTTCAAAATGGCTTTTTAAAGTATCCAATGCATCACATGTACCTGTAAAACACAATCAAACACTAATCAAAGCATTTTGTCCTTTTAACAACATTGTTCTCATAATAAAGTGTGATTATTTAGGGTATAATTATAGTCAAATTCACCTATTATCAATACCCCACACTTAAACCTTTGCTCGTCCTCGAGCAACCTTTAATCACACCTTAGGCCAAAAAATTTTTGTCTCCCCCAAAATATGTCACAAAAGCTTATTATACATGAACAACCTAAGATATGTATACTCTTTGCTTAACTGTAAATTCTCATGCCCGCACATTATTACTTACTCTACTTATTACCAAAATCTTGCAAATTTACCTTCTTCCTCTTGAATTACATGCCCTCACAAAAGTTATTGAGAGAAGTTCCCACACATTAACAATTCAAATACATGAAACTTATAGATATCAGAAAAATTCACTCACTCTCAACAAAGAACATTTATATGAGTACAGACACACCATAAGCTTGCCCCTAGTGTAATACTCCACTAATCGAGTTATCCAATCATAGATCAAGAGGTCTTTAAGGGTTGTAATGTAGGCTATGGGACGGGTAGGATACTTTTGGGTGTAGTGACTAACCTCCCTAAGCACTTTTCTTTTCTCTTTCACCACTTTCCCTTTTAGTTTTCTCCCTTATGTCTCCCGAAAACATTTATTCACCTTTATTGGCTTTTAATCCCCATTTTTCTTTTGTTGGTGTAACTGGCCTTTGTAATTTTCATATATACATTGATATCGCTCTTTTCCTCATTGCTTTGCAACACATTTATATTGTTTTGGCCAGCTTACTATTTTCTATCATTTATTCTTGATTTTCCCTTTTCAATTTCCCTTCACCCCACACTTAAACTTTTGCATATTCATTACAATACAAGTGCTTCTAGGAGGTAAAGTAGAACAAATATAATAATTTGAAGAACATTCAAGGGTTATCAAAGAAATAGGCTTTAAGCTCAAAGGGGTTAACTAAGATATAATGTACGGGTGAATTCATGTCTATTGATATATGGGGTTACACAAAGAAATGCCTCTATCCTCTCTACAACCAAACAACTTCTATTTCGCTTTGCAAACACACAGGGCAAGTTCTAGGAATCATGTACAACATACAATGTAAGTAGCAACCTCACACACACATGGCATGCAACTCATTTGGAATCCGGTTTATCTACAAAATCCTATCAATGTTCAAGCAAGCTTTATTGTGCAATTTAAGGCATATTGAGATTCTACAATCAAGTTTAGATGATACACTCTCAAGTTCAATTTACGCTTTTGCTAATGTGCATATTTGGAGTTACATGTTGCCCTTTTTACCTCTATTCCTAAAAAAAAATCTACCTAACCCGGTTCAAATAAAAACCCTTGGAAAAGAACCGTGGTCAAAAGAAAAACCAAGGGGGAATGATACATTACCTATAAAAAGAAAAATAAAAAGAAAGAAAAATTCCTACGTGGACTACTTCCCTCAAGAGTACTTGTCCTAAATAGTCCGTCATCAGGAAGAGTCCTCTACTCCTATTTTTGGATTTTTAAAATTTTCTGATTTTTTTTTGTATTTTTATTATTTTATATTACTTACTACACTAATATATACATCATCTACAAGATAAGTTTCCCACCCCACACTTAAAAATATGCCATGTCCTCATGGTATAAACAATATGAAAGCACAATGGGGTTTAAGAAAACTTACATGTGACTCACTCGGAGTCGGAAACAGTGGATGGGTCGACATGGCATGCTCTCCCAAGTGCTCTGAACCATGCCATAAATTTGTTCTCCGACCGGGCTTGCCTAGTTGACATGGCATCTAGTCGTGTGTGTAGACCGTCAACTGAAGTGCGTAGAGCAGCCACTTCCTCCTCCATTGACCTCAGCATAGGTCGTGTGGAGTCGGATCTAGACATGCTTGCTCCGCGAGGAGCAGGTCTGGAGGGTCCAACTGAATCCATGGAGTGGCTGGCCCGGGCCTCCGGTACAGGATCATCATCATCATCTAAGTCAATGGGTGTGTTGTCTCGTCCAACCCGAATTGTGGCAGCTCTAAATGGAGCTTTTGGTGGTAACTCACCGTCAGTCTCATGAACTGGGGTGTGGTTGAGGAGACACAAGGAAGTGACAAGAGATGGGTAATAGAAACCCTTGGCAGTGAGGGATCCCCTCAGTACCATCTCGTCACTAATAACCCGGGCAATATCAACATCCCGGTTTGTTACCAAACACCAAGTCAACAGAGCCCTATTAAAAGTAACATCTGTAGTGTTACTTGAGGGCAGAATGCGGTTGCAAATAATAGAAAACCAACATTTGGCAATGTGAGTGAAACAGTTAGAATGCAGAGTTTGGTTCCGAATCCATACGGGAACACCATCTACACATAAGGCCTCAATTAACATGTCCCATGTGACACCGGGCCTATCATGGTAATAATCAATATCACTCGTGTGTAGTGGTAGGCGAAGTACCTGCCTAATGGTGGGAATATGAGCATCTACATGCTTACCTCTGACGAAAACTCGTCTCAACGTGGAGTACGGGGCGTTGGCATAGAATTCTCTGACCAGCATCTTGTTTACTTTAGTGGGTGTTTCAAAAAGGAACTCCATCTCTCGCCGTCGGATCTCATCATACATTTCCGGCTTTTCTGAGCGGATGGCTATTCTGTCCACTTCAACCTCTTGAAGCCACTTTTTGTTTGCTTTGATGTTAAATGCATTTTCCGCCCCTTCATCGGCAAACCGAGATTCATCATAAGTTGGTTGCCTGGATGAGCTCGCACCATGTCGTGATCTCTTAGGAGCCATGATCCTGTACAATTAAGATAGCCAAAAAGTGTATAAACTGTTAGTTAGTGGAAGGCTACTCGGACTTCGCCATCCTTGATAATTCACAATTGACCATCAACTCTGTGTAATTCCCGCAAACTCTTTATCTCACTATTCCCTACATGCCCAATTGCGAACCCCACACTTAGTTCTTGGCAAACATGTTATTAACAAAATCGGCGGGAAACACGAACTTCCCAACCTGGATTAGCACATCATCTATAATACCAAATGGACGCTTAACCGTCCTGTCAGCAAGCTGTAAAAGCATAGAGGTGGGTCTGGCCCTCCCAATACCTAACCTCTTATAGATAACTAAGGGCATGAGATTAATGCTTGCCCCCAAATCGCATAAAGCCTTAGTGAAGGCATAATTCCCTATAGTGCATGGGATGGTGAAACTACCTGGATCAGATAGCTTCTCAGCAATGGGTCTAGAGACCACTGCACTACAAGTCTGTGTGAGTGTAACTGTGGCCAAGTCTTGGAAATCAAATTTCCGCGACATTAAATCCTTCATCATCTTAGCATAACCAGGCATTTCTTTTAAAGCTTCAATTAATGGAATGTTTACCTGGATTTGCTTGAGCATCTCGAAGAACTTTTTGTATTGTTCCTCTTTTTGGTGTTTGGCCAACCTTTGGGGGAATGGTGGTGGAGGCCTCTTCTTCCCAGTGACTTGGGATTTTTCTTTTTCTATCACTTTTTCTTCAACCTGTTGCTCTACCTGTTCGGCTACTTTTTCCGCTCCCTGTTGTGCTTCTTTATTATCAGCAATTGGCTGGACTGTGGCTTTTGTCAATCCTGTGGATTCATCTAGTTCCATGGGTAATGGCATAGGTGTCTCAGCCTGTCTGTCAATATTTTCACTTTCATTCTCAGCATCAAGATCTCTACCGCTTCTCAGAGTCACTGCCATTATTTGCTTTGGGATTTGGTCCTTTGGGTTCGTTTGAGTGTCTGCAGGTAATTTCCCTTGAGGCCGATTGTTTAGTGACATAGCAATCTGCCCCATCTGCACTTCCATATTTTTGATCGCTGCATCATGTGCATCTATTCTTTCATTGGTCTTAGCATTTGACCCAATTACCTGCTGCATCATAGCTTCCAACCTTGCAAACCCATCGTCTTGTCTACCTCCTTGCTGTGGTGGAGTTGGATAATATCCCTGCTGCTGATTGCCGAAATTCTGAGGTCTAGGATATGGAGCCATGTTGTGTGGTGGCCTCATACCTGCTGCATTGAATTGTGGCTGGGGAGGTCTGTATTGCATTGGAGCCTGTTGGCCCCAGTTTTGATTTCCTTGTCGCTGTCCTCCATAGTTAGCCACATAGTTCATATCTTCATGCTGATGATGATGTTCTTGGTCTGCAGCCCATGGATTACCTATGGGTTGGCTAATGCAAGATGTGCATAAACCACCATTGGTAGTGTCTACAATGTGAACTTGCTGCTTAACCCCTGATTCTTCCACTTTCTTTGTCAGGATGCTCATTTGTGTTAGTAAAGTTGCCACGTTCTCCTCCAGAGTGTTGGATGGATCCAGAGGTACAGAGTGTACTACTGGTGTGATAGGAGCATTCCTGGACGTCCACCCGGAATTTTGAGCCATCTTGTCTAGCAAATTTTGGCCCTCTCTCCAAGTCTTGCTCAGAAAAGCCCCACCTGCTGAAGCATCTACAATATTCTTCATACTATCAGAAAGTCCCATGTAGAACCTTTGACCCAACATCTGCTCAGGAATCCCATGGTGAGGACACATAACAAGCATGCCTTTGAATCTCCCCCAAGTTTCATGTAGTGTTTCCAATGGTTTCTGTTTGAAGCTCACAATCTCATCAATTTGTTGAGTTGTTTTATTGGGTGGATGAAACTTGTTGTGGAATTGTTTGACTAACTCATCCCAAGTTGCAATGGAGTTTATTGGGAGTGAGTTTAGCCATATCTGTGCTGCTCCTGTAACTGAGAATGGAAAAAGTAGTAATCCGATAGCTTCCGGAGTTACATTCGGTTGTCTTTGTGTTTTGCATATTGATAGAAAGTTCTTGAGGTGCTGCTGTGGATCTTCAACCTGAGACCCAGAGAATAATCCCTTGTTTTGCAACAAGTGAAGCATGTTGTTGGTAATCTGGAAAGACTCAGCTTGAATTGCTGGCACAACGATGGCAGTTGCCAAATTATCCGCTGTGGGTTGTGCCCAGTCGAATAATGCACCTTCTTGTGCCTCCTGTGCCTCTTGCATGTTTAGCTCTGCTTGCTGGTTTTGAGCGTTCATGTCACCCATGTCGAAGTCTAGTTTGATTGGTTGTTGAGATTGTTGAATTTGTTTGATGGCTTTGTTACGTACCCGAAAAGTTTACTCGGGGTCTGAGAGTCCTTCAATTAGTTCTCCAGTCCTTGCAGATTTTCTAGGCATGCACCCGAATACCCAAATCAACAAACGTCAAAATATTCAATGTAGAGTGTAGAAAGAACCTGAATACACAAGAATCTTGAAGTTCTGGCAATGGCAATTGATAATTCCGTTAATTCCCCGGCAACGGCGCCAAAATTGATTCACGTCCAAGCAACGGTCGTAGTCAATATAACTTGGTTTAATAAGTCCAAGATCGATCCCACAGAGAATTAACCTATCAATCACAATTTTCACAACCCAAGAGTACTTACGAATCAAGTTCCCAAAAGTTTGAGTATCTTTGTGTATGATTTTCGAATAGCTAGTTTGCAAGAATTAAAGAATGCTTTAAAAGAAAGAATTGAATGTTGAATGAAATAATATAGAGAAAGACTAAGGTATTGATTTCCCTATTGACGGAATCCCTTATCGTTATGCTCATACAAATTGTTAATATATTCTATCAATCATGAACGCTATGTGTATCGTAACCCTCTCCCGAGCAATTACAATAATTTACTAGTGCACTCTCCCGAGCTACCCTAGCTAGCTTTAATTTGAATAGTTCACTTTAGATTGCACCCAAGACTTCGTTATTCCTAATCCCGTCTTTACGCCTAAAATTATAGATTCCTCTAATAACCTAGGTGTGGTGTTGTTCAACAATAAACCTAAATATGCACTCTTTTCCAAGTTATGCACACTAAATAGGCACCGCTAATTGGGACGTCTACCAATTAACTACAATAAGAATGAAGTTGAACAAATAGAAATCTAAATCACAGTTTGTACTCACATAAACGATAAGTTCATCAATCAATAGGTTCCATCAAAACCTTAGAAAAGAATTTAGCTACTCATGCTTGAAGAAACAAGAATAATAATTGAAATCATAAAGAATTGCTTGATAAAAATAAAGAAAGAGTTTTGAGAGGAATCTCTCCAACTAAACCTTGCAAAAGTATTGAAGAAATAAAGTACATGCCTCTATGGGGCAAACTAGGAGTTTATATAGAGGTTTTAGAGCTAAGAAAACAAATTAGAGTCCAATTGGGATAACTTCCGCTGGGGCCTTCGCGGTTTGTTCGCGGCCGCGAGCGGACCGCGAACAGTCAAGATTCAGAGGGCTTCGTTTCTCGCGGTTCATCCGCGACCGCGAGTGGACCGCGGATGAACAGTGCTTCTGTTTCTTCACTACTTCGTCCAGCCCTCTTCACTTTAGCTCTTCTCTTGGCCTTTTCATCAACTTATGGCTTCAAAATGGCTTTTTAAAGTATCCAATGCATCACATGTACCTATAAAACACAATCAAACACTAATCAAAGCATTTTGTCCTTTTAACAACATTGTTCTCATAATAAAGTGTGATTATTTAGGGTATAATTATAGTCAAATTCACCTATTATCACTCGCCTAGCAGTCACAGCTGCTACATCATCAGCGCGTACTCCAGCAGCAGCAGGGCGTGGTGCAGCTAGGGGTGGAGCTCAGGGTAGGGGTGGACCTAGCCGATTCTATGCATTGAGTGGCCGCCAAAATGCCGAGGCTTCTCCGGATGTTGTTACAGGTATCATGTCTGTTCAGACTATTGATTGCTATGCCCTTATTGATCCAGGGTCCTCCTTGTCTTATGTTACTCCATTCATTGCTTCAAGTTTTGGGATAGTACCCGAACGGCTTCATGAGCCGTTCTCTGTGTCGACTCCAATCGGTGATTCTATTACAGCCTCACGAGTCTATAGGAATTGTGTTGTTACGGTGGGTGGTCGTGATACCACCGCCGATCTTATTGAGCTTGGGATGGTAGATTTTGATGTAATTATGGGGATGGATTGGCTTTATTCGTGCTTTGCCAAGCTTGACTGTCGGACGAGAGTTATGAGGCTCGAGTTCCCTAATGAGCCAGTCATTGAATGGAGAGGAAATGGTGTGGTGCCAAGGGGTAGGTTTATTTCCTACCTTAAGGCTTCGAAGATGATTAAGAAAGGGTGTATCTATCACCTGGTTCGGGTAACGGATACCACCTCAGAGGTGCCTACCCTCGAGTCCGTGCCAATTGTGAATGAATTTCCTGAAGTGTTTCCAGATGAGCTTCCAGGCATCCCTCCGGATAGGGAGATTGATTTCGGGATCGATGTAATGCCAGATACTCAGCCAATATCCATTCCACCTTACCGAATGGCGCCAGCAGAGTTAAGGGAGTTAAAGGAGCAGCTGAGGGATTTATTAGAGAAAGGGTTCATACGACCGAGTGTGTCGCCATGGGGTGCTCCGGTTCTCTTTGTCAGAAAGAAGGATGGGTCCCTTCGAATGTGTATTGATTATCGGCAGCTTAACAAAGTCACCATTAAGAATAAATATCCATTGCCTCGAGTGGATGATCCGTTTGACCAATTGCAGGGAGCGAGGTTCTTCTCAAAGATTGATTTACGGTCCGGGTACCACCAGTTGAAAATCAGGGAGCAGGATATTCCTAAAACCGCCTTCAGGTCACTTCGAGTTTTTGGTCATGTCTTTTGGGCTAACCAATGCCCCAGCAGCTTTCATGGACCTTATGAATCGGGTTTTCAAGCCATTCCTAGATTCCTTTGTGATTGTATTCATTGACGATATTCTCATCTACTCTCGGAGCAGGAAAGATCATGCCGTTCACCTCAGAGCAGCATTGCAGACCCTTCTTCAGCATCAGTTGTATGCCAAGTTCTCAAAATGTGAGTTTTGGTTGGAGTCCGTAGCTTTTCTAGGGCATGTTATTTCCAGTGAGGGAATTATGGTGGATCCTCAGAAGATTGCGGCGGTGAAAGATTGGCCTAGACCCACGACCCCGACAGAGATTCGCAGCTTTTTGGGTCTGGCAGGGTACTATCGGAGGTTTGTAGAGGGATTCTCAACCCTCGCCTCCCCATTGACTAAATTGACGCAGAAAGCAGTTAAGTTCCGGTGGTCCGAAGCATGTGAGAAAAGTTTCCAAGAACTGAAGTCAAGATTGACCTCGGCACCAGTATTGGCCTTGCCAGAAGGCACAGAGGGATTTGTGGTTTATCGTGATGCCTCCAGGGTTGGTTTGGGATGTGTATTGATGCAGCACGGGAAAGTCATATCTTACGCTTCCAGGCAACTCAAGAATCATGAGAAGAATTATCCGACGCATGATTTGGAACATGCAGCTGTTGTGTTTGCCTTGAAAATATGGCGACACTATCTATATGGAGTTAGAACTACTCAAGGACTATGATATGGACATATTGTACCATCCAGGGAAGGCAAATGTGGTAGCTGACGCTCTTAGTCGGAAATCCATGGGTAGTTTGGCTCATTTGGGTGTGGATCGGAGACCCCTGGCTCGAGAGGTCTACCAATTAGCCAGCTTGGGGGTTCGTATTTCGGCGTCAGACGAGGGGGATATCTTGGTGCATAATGGAGCAGAATCATCGTTGGTCGCGGAAATCAAGGAAAAACAGTTCATGGATCCAGCATTGGTTCGGGTGAAGGAAGCAGTCATGAATGACAAGACCTCAGCATTTGTACTCGGCAGCGAAGATGGTGTATTGCGGTGTCAAGATAGGCTATGTGTTCCGGATGTGGACGAGCTTCGGGAAAGAGTGATGGCAGAGGCTCATACTTCCGGTATTCTGTGCACCCTGGTTCAACGAAAATGTATCACGATCTCAAGGAGATTTATTGGTGGAACGGCATGAAAAGGGATGTGGCAGGCTTTGTAGCTAAATGTCCGAACTGTCAACAAGTGAAGGCCGAGCATCAACGGCCTGGTGGATTAACTCAGCTTATAGAAATACCAAGGTGGAAATGGGAGATGATCAATATGGATTTTGTGGTGGGGTTACCTCGCACTCAGCGTAAGTTTGACTCAATATGGGTGATAGTGGATCGACTCACCAAATCAGCTCACTTCCTGCCTGTCAAGTCCACTGATACTGCGGAGCAATATGCAAGATTGTACATCAAAGAGATAGTAAGGCTTCATGGCACTCCACTTTCTATCATCTCAGATCGCGGGGCTCAGTTCACCGCTAACTTTTGGAAGAAGTTTCAGCAAGGTTTGGGAACTCGGGTGAATCTCAGCACAGCTTTCCATCCACAGACCGATGGACAGGCCGAGCGGACCATTCATACGCTTGAAGATATGTTGCGGGCTTGTGTCTTAGATTTTAAAGGTAATTGGGATGAACACTTACCACTGATAGAATTTGCTTACAATAACAGCTATCACGCTAGCATTCAAATGGCCCCGTTTGAGGCATTGTACGGGAGAAGATGTAGATCACCAATCGGGTGGTTTGAGGTAGGTGAAGCGGAATTGCTAGGGCCAGATGTGGTGTACGAAGCTATGAAAAAGGTCAAGGTTATTCAGGAGAGAATGAAAATAGCGCAGAGTCGTCAAAAGTCCTATGCTGATGTTCGTCGAAGGGATTTGGAGTTTCAACTCGATGATTGGGTGTTCTTGAGGGTATCTCCTATGAAGGGAGTCATGCGATTCGGAAAGAAAGGGAAATTGAGTCCTAGGTATGTCGGGCCATATCGGATCGTTCAAAGAATTGGTCAAGTTGCTTATAGGCTAGAGTTGCCTCCTGAGATGTCATCAGTGCATCCGGTATTCCATGTGTCCATGTTGAAGAAAGTGATTGGAGATCCATCCACCATCATGCCAGTCGAAGCTATAGAGGATAATGAAGATTTGTCATATGAAGAAGTTCCAGTTGCCATTCTTGATAGGCAAGTCCGTAAGTTGAGAAATAAGGAAGTTGCCTCTGTTAAAGTATTGTGGCGAAGTCAACAAGTTGAGGAGGCCACATGGGAAGCGGAAAAAGAGATGAAGGAAAAGTACCCCCATTTGTTTGATCAAGCCTAGAAGAAATTAGGTGACCCTCCTACTTCTAGTAACTGTCATCTTGCCTAAGCTGTTTCCCTCTTAGTGTTAGTAAAGTCTCCTTCATTTTGTAATGAATTTAATGTGTTGTCATGTTTGGGTCATTTGAGCCTTTCTTGATAAATGAGAGCCTTATAAAGATTTACGTGTTTAATAAACAACTAATAGTAAGTGTAGATTGGTAATGGTTTGTTAAGTGTACATGGTGTGTTAAAATGGTTAAATAAGGTAAGAATTCATTGAAGTGACTAGTTTATGTGCAATTGTAACAATGTGATAGAATATGTGCATTCGTTGAGGTAAGAAAGTGTATACAAGTTGTGAAAAGTGTTGTAGTTGTATATTGTTGTTTGGTAATGTGTTTCGGGGGCCCTCTGACAGGTGGATATGTCCATAATACAAAGGAAACTCTGGCAAAATTTTTCTAAAATATAAGAGTTAGTCAAAATTTTGATAGCTTGCATATCATGTCTTTCAAAACTCATTTATTTCAAAATCCTCATTCGAGGACGAATGATCTTAAGGGGGGAGGATGTAAGGCCCCGTAAAAATTTTGTGCATAAAACCTAGTAGCTATGGTGTCATGGTCCGAATAACGTGTTAGGAATGCGTAGAATTCTTCGCGGCGAGCTTGCGAGCCGCGGTTCGGACCCTTGGTAGTGATTTGAGTTTCAAAAATATAGAGAATTAATTTTTCCGAAAAATGTCAAATATGCGGTCAAGAATGCGACCGCAAACCTGACATGCGGACCGCATTCTGACCGCAAATCGTTCCAGAGAGTTTCCCAAAAATCGTGTCAAATGTGCGGTCGATATGCGATCGCATGTCAAATCTGCGGTGCATTTTGCGACCGCGGATCAAACATGCGGACCGCATTCTGGCCGCATTCCTTAACAGAACCTTGTAAAATTTGGGGCAATTCTGCGGTCACTATGCGGACCGCATGTTGATTCTGCGGTCGCATAGTGACCGCATATTTGACCCCGGCCCAGATTTTTGTAACATTTTGACCCGATCTCTTCTTTAATATAACACCCTTCTTCTTCATTTTATCATATTATCTTACAAAAAATTAGAGAAAGAAGAGAGGGTTTTTAGAGAGAGAAGTTCTTCATCTTCAAAGATTGTTCCAACTACTTAATTCCAAGGGATTCTAGGGCAAGGATTCAACTTCCCCAATATTTTCAAGGTAAGAACCCTAACTATTTTCTTGATTTTCAGTTTTAATTGGGTAAAGAGAGGTTTTCATATAATAGCTTTTAAAAGTAGAATTTCTACACTCATGCATGATTATTGAACTTGATTTCTAGTAAAAAGAAGTGAGTAGAAGTAAGAGTCTTCAAGAACAAGGTTGGCAAGAGTAAGATAGCTTGGGTAAGCATAAAGTAGGAAGTTAACGGAAGAAAAATCATCACCAGGTATGTATGGCTAATTTGGATTCTTGTGAAATCGCCTATATGTGTGAAGTTTGTTGTTTCGTGTTAAATTGACAAATGGTGAAATTCTTGATGTTGTTGTTGAACATTCAAAGTTTGTTGTTGAGCTATGAGTGATGTAAAATGAGAGTTTAATTAGGCAAAATAATTGTGAATAATGACTATGATGGCCTATATGGCACCTTGTGGAAAACAAACGAAACACTTGAGAATTGGTTTATTGTGGAAAGAGATGAAACACTTGAATTGTGGAAATATTGTAACATGGTTGTGATATTGCATTGAGAATAAATTGAGAACATGAACCAATGTGTAAGTTGCTTATTTGAACTTGTTGAAATTGTGTGTAGTACCTTATCTGCTGTTTGAAATTGTTGTGTTTTCAACCGTAAGGCGGGGTCGTGTTGCGCGCCGCAACGTGGTGAAATAAGGTGTGGGTTGGGGTGATAAGGGTGGCCGAGGTAATAAGGGTGGTCAGGGGCAATAAGGGTGGAAAGCGATCGAAATCGCTATTGAAAATTGATACATAAATCAATAATGTGAAATTGTGAAAGGAGACAGCAGGAGAGTTTGCAACCTGTGGGGCACCGATTGCCCCTTTGTTTGACTACTTGTGCTTTACGTGATTGATTGGTTATTGTTAAATTGGTTGATTGTAGAAAGTGCTTTGTGTGAGAATTATTTGAAATGAGGAAAATGTGGAAACATGGTTGGCTGGATTAATTAATTGTTGATGTAATTTAATGGCTTGAGTTTACTTGGGACAAAGTTTGTCCATACATACCAGTACAATTCAAGTGTACCGACGTCCCTTTTGCCGGGGACGCTACATTCGTGTTATGATTGTAGGTGGATCAGTAGCAGGCACTTCAGCTCATTGGCAGTAGTATCCTTCTCCTTCCACTGCCCGTTTTGGTGAGCCCATTTCTTCCTCGGGGCCTTGTGTGGTTCATGCCACTTCGGTTTAGATTTCATTTTGGTTTTGTAAGGTATAGCCGGAGCCTTGTTACCGGCAAGTATTGTATTTCCCTTTTGTATCCTAGAGGCTCTGTAGACATGTAAACTGTGGGACTCCAATCTTATGTATATATATTGTGTTATGTCGGGCGTTGTAAAAATTGAAATCTTGTTAATGAATCACTCGTATCGTTTATTTGTTTAATGTGAAATCAATCATGATTAGTAATATATTTGGTTAATGAGAAACAGTCATCACAGGGGTAACGCGTGGGAATGAAAGGCACCCAGGTCCGCTTGACTGGGGCAACCCGGTCGGGCGCCGGTCATGTCCCTCGATTTGGGGCGTGACACAAGGCGCCTCAATCTTCTTTAGGTCCACCTGAATACCCTCTACTGATACAATATGACCCATAAATGCAAACGAACTCAACCAGAACTCACATTTTGTAAACTTAGCATATAGCTAATTATCCTTCAAAGTCTGAAAAACCACTCTGAGGTGCTGCTCGTGCTCTTCCTGGCTGTGGGAGTACACCAAGATATCGTCTATAAAGACTATCACGAACAAGTCTAAATAAGGCATGAACACCTCGTACATATGCACATAACCATGACTCTGGCCATAAGAGTTGTCCCTAAATTACAACATTGCCAATTAACCATGATACCTTATTCTAAAACTCCCACTTTACTCACAGTGAGGTATGGAGGCCTCATGATTACTTTCCCGAATTAATGAGTCATATTTATCCTCATCTGGGTGTTCGTCTCAAAGGCTAAAACTCAACAGTTACAAAATAGAAATGGCTAAATATGAATAGAAACTGTACAAGAATTGTCAAATAATCCTAACAGGCATGACTCCCATTTAAAATGTAGTACAAAAAAATTAATTTCCTAGAAGGAGAATTTTAAACACATAAACTTTTACCACCAGGACCTTGTCCTCATATGAGATCCATCGCAGCTTGTAGCTCGGTTTAAAAATATTTCACATTATACAAGAATTTGAGGATCTCATCCTCAACTCTGCATCACAAGTACTTGCACATTGTACCAACTAAAATTTTTCATTTTCTCTCTTTCTTCTTTTCAATAATTGTCCGTCAAAGAAAATCACGACATAAAATGAACCCTCATACCGATAGGGCATACAATTAACAATTGAAATTAATTCTTCCAGGAATTATATCAAAACCCACAGTAGTAAGTGATATAAAGTCATTTTTAGCCTCATAAATATTCTTAGTGACCAACACAAAATAATAGGGATAGCTATCTCCATATAATAGCCCAACATGAGTATTCACATAAGTAGATTTGATGATTACGAAGCTCACTCGTGAGTGGAGCATATTAAGAGGACTCGCCAAAACTTTTCAAAAAGCAAATCAAATTAAGGAAAAATATCCTTTTTATAACAATCAAAATTGTACATGTGATAACACCATCTGGTGTAGCGACCTCAGTCATACCACAATAATTATATCAACGGTTGGGTCTCCACCTCTAGGATTCTCACCTCCACCTCTAATATCCTGACCTCTACCTCTGGCTGGTCATGTAAGATAAGTATTGCCTGCAATGGAGCACGTAGCCTGAGTGCTTCCCTAAATTACATTTCTCCAAACTACCACATTCACAACAATCCTTTGAGGCTCAACTAACTTATTGCACATGACGACATATTCGGACACTGTCATGGTGACCTGGTACAACCGTTCAGATCACATATACCACATATTGCAGAGAATCTGCGAGGTAAACTCCTTCAGAACGTTTCCTTAAAATATAGTTGAGTAGGTAGTGTTGCATTGGCCGATTTGCCCTCTCTTGCTATGTTGGCTTAACACTGCTGAGCTACTTCATTTACTTATATACTCTTCATTATTCTCTGGGGCAATTATTACCTCTTGCAGAGTACCAAACCTTAAATATGTATAGGTTGTTTGGGGACCTTTCCATACCATATATAAATACATTCCAACCCAAACTGATATAACACATGGTCATCTGGTCCATTCACTAACAGTGGAATTCCCCCTTTTAGCTGTAAGTCAGAGTCAAAACATCCAATAATTCATGATATTTGTCCTTCACAACTCAAATAAATTAACCGAACATCAAGCTCCGTTGAAACCTCACATGATTCATTAGGTGATCTCCTGATACATCTGCATCTTCCGTTGGAACCACAACTGGTATGGTAAATACATTATCTTCCCACTACTTCTGTTTGCCATCCGAAGAACAGAAAAATCAAACCCCTCGCATTCGATTATTCCCACGTTCTGTAGTACCTCATAGCAGCGGTCAAGCACAATCTCGTGGGTTCTCAAAAGATGCACCGCTGAAGGTGGTAGCGAAGAGTTTGGTGAAACCTATCCAACCTCCGCAAAACTTCTAAAGGTGTAGTTGATCTATCACCAGCCTGTGCCATTGTTCGGCTGAAGAAGCGGTACATGACTTCACCATTCGTGGGAAGACAAGAGTAGAAATTCAATTTAACATTTGAAGAACAAATTCGCATGATAGGAAAGAACAAAAAGGAAACGTTTCCTAACTCAGTAGCCTATGAGGGATAAATACAGACATCTCTGTACCGATCCCTCAGACTCTACTAAGTTTGTCTGTGAGCAGTAAGACCTATGCAACCTAGAGCTCTGATACCAACTTGTCACGACCCGAATTTATCCCACCATCGGACATCGTGATGGCGCCTACTAACAGAGCTAGGCCAGCCAAACATTACACATCCTCTATCAACATCACCAATAAAACACTATCAACAATTAAATAATGCGGAAGACTATTAATTCTGACCAAATAATATAACAATGCGGAAGTTTGAAATATATCACTACCCAAAATCCGGTGTCACTAGCTCACGAACTGCTAAGAGTACTACACATAATGGTCTGAAAGAAATATAACAACCGTTTGTCTCAAAACAATGAGACTACAGTATAAATAAAAAATATAAGAAGAGACACCGGGCTTGCAGACGCCTGCAAGCTACCTCAATCTCGTAGTAATGAAAATCCTGCTGCTATTGCTCAAAACCTGGACCGGTGCGAAAACGCACAGAAGTGTAGTATCAGCACAACCGATCCCTGTGAGCACGTGATTTTTGCCCCAAGCAAATAAATCCAAAATAAATATACAAAAATGATTTTTATGTGAAATTTGTTGATCATTATGTAGAAGTACCAATGTTTGTTTATATTTGTTGAAAATAAAGTAAATAAAATTAAAACAAAATACATTATTGTATTAATTAGAAAATAAAAAAAATATAACAAAATTACTCTTAACTCTAGAAAAATTAGAAAAAATTAAAAGAAAAATACAAAATACAAGATATAATAAATACAGTGGTAATAAAATACATAAAAAACAAATATATATAAAATACGAGAAAATAATAAATAAAATACAATATGAAAATACAATATAAGGTATAATACAAAGAATAATACAAAATACAAAGTATTTGGACCAAATTACAAAAATCATCGGCCTAATTAACGCATTACACAGACCTGGCCCAAAAGAATTAACCGGCACTGCCAATAAACAAACCAAACGACGTCGCTTCAACTAAATAGATCTGGACCGTTGAAAAGCTGAATCAAATGGACCAAAACAAATGGTTGTATAATGTGACGACCCAAAGGGTCATCACCTATTTTTCTCATCTATTCCGTGCTTCCGAGGCCTTGAAAATCTCATTTTATATTGCCTCGATTTGCGTGCATAGTCCGGGCACGTTACCGGAAAATTTTTATGTGGAAATATGTGAATTCTGTGAAAATATTGAAGAATTTTGGTATTAATATGATAAAAGTTGACTTTGGTCAATATAATTGGTAAACGGACCCGGACCCCAGATCGAACTGTCCCGGAAGGTCCGTAGAAAAATATGGGACTCGGGCATGTGCCCGGAGTCGAAATTCGAGGTCTAGAACCTGAGTAAAAGAATTTTTTTGTTAAATTATTTTTCTGAAATTATCAAGGAAAATGAAAATGAAAATTGAGTAAAAGACCAAGGTATCGGGCTCGTAATTTGGTTCTGACGCTCGATACAAGTCTTATATATTGTTTAAGCGCTTCTTGTAAAATTTGGTCGAAAAAGGACGTCGTTTGACATGTTTCGGATAGGTTTGGGTTGCGTTGTGCTCGTTTTTCTTATGCTTCGACATCGTTTGTTCAAGCGTACATGATATCATATTTAACAAATAAGCTCCGATTACTGTTTTGAATGAAGAATTAGATCCGTATCGTAATTACGGACCCGTAGCAAAAAGAATCATCGAATTTGGACATCGTATGAGGATTTTATGGCCATTTTACTAAGGTTGCCCAAATTTTCAGGTTAATGATGAAATTGCCCCTGACGGCGTATTAAAAACCTGCCCTATTTTCAAATCTTAAAACTTACATATATCCTTCATTATAAGGTCCAATTGAGTGATTCAAAAGCCTAAGTTCATTAGAATTTCACAAGAAATCCATTAGGAGCAGTAAAACGCGTGAAAAGTATACATATAATGAGCACGTCGAGTTTTCTTCCAATTTTTGAACAGGAAGAAGCTTCTGAGGCGAGTTTTAAGAGAGAAAATCAGTGGGTATCACAGAGGTAAGTGATTTAATTATTAAAACTCATTTATGGGTGATTATAAATCACAATCCCATTCTTTAATTCATGAAAACCGTAGAAAAATAGGATTTTGGGGCCTGAAATTATGAGACCTTTAGGGGTCGATTTGAGGGATCAAACAGACTCCGATTTTGGTGTTCTTTATATGTACGGACTCGTAGAGAGACGATAAATCCGTTGGTATGATTTTTGGATTTTTTGACCAAGCGAGCCCGGGGTCGGTTTTACAATTTTTGGACAGCATGTTAAAAATACTTTAATTAGGCAGTTGGAGTGGGTTTTTGAGCAGAATTGATGATATTAAATAAATTATGTATAGATACGATTGATTTGGAGCCAAATTCGAAAGGAAAAGCACTGCTTGAGGATTGAGTGGACAATAAACCGTTGAGGTAAGTGTTTGATCTATCCTAGCTTGAGGGAATAGGAGTAGAGTGTAATAGCTTGCTAATTGCTAAATGATCGAGTGCGGTGTATAGGCGTGGTGACGAGCATCCATACAGCGGAGTCTAGCATGACCGTGAGTCATTTATTGATACATGATGTGAGCTAATGTGAAACTTTCCTAAGTTATATTATTGAGCCCTTGCCGGGTCGTGAATGTTGTGTTATTGTTCCCTTACCGGGACCTCGTTGTGTTGTTGTTATTGTTCCCTTTCCAGGATATTGTTATGACTGTTGTTACTCCTTTGTCGGGATGGTACTTGTTGTTTATCTCATTCTTCTTGCCCGTTGATTGTGACTGTTGTTTGGGTGAGGAAGAGTGTTAAAGCACGAAGGGTGATGCCGTGCCATTTTTAATTATGTTCGCACGAAGGATAATTCCGTGCCATGTTTATTATTTATGCACGAAGGAACATTCTGTGCCGTTGTTACTTAATTTATGCACGAAGGATCATTCCGTGCCATGTTTATTATTTATGCACGAAGGAACATTCCGTGCCGTTGTTACTTAAACCATGCACGAAGGATCATGCCGTGCCATGGATGTGAGGATGACGGTAAAAGCATGAAGGGTGATGCCGTGCACTTCTATTTGCTTATTTGGTGAGGATGAGAGTAAAAGCATGAAGGGTGATGTCGTGCACTTTTATTTGCGTATTTGGTGAGGATGAGAGTAAAAGCACGAAGGGTGATGCCGTGCACTTCTATTTGCTTATTTGGTGAGGATGAGAGTAAAAGCACGAAGGGTGATGCCGTGCAACCATTCAATTTCTTGCTTTGCAATAACTGTTCTTGCTACACTCTGTTTTTATCTTACTGATTTATTGTGTGTTGTTGATTTTACTCCCCCAGCATGTTACCTCCTTTGTTAATTGTGTTACTCAATATCTCTGTTATTTTATGGTACATACATGTGACGACCCAAAGGGTCATCACCTATTTTATTAATCATTTCGAGCTTCTGAGGCCTTGAAAACCTCATTTCCATGTTGCCTCGATTTACGTGCACAATCCGAGCATGTAGCCGGAAAGATTTTGTGATAGAAAATATGAATTCTATGAGAAATGTGGATAAAAATGATATTAATATTGATATGGTTGACTTCGGTCAACATTTTTGGTAAACGGATCCGGACCCGAGATTGGGTGGTCCCGAGAGGTCCGTAGGAAAATATGGGACTTGGACATGCGTCCGGAGTCGAATTCGAGGCCTAGAGCCCAAGTTATGAATTTTTCTATGAAATTGTTTTTGATGTAATTGTTAAAGGAAATGAATTAATTGACCTTGGTATCGGGCTCGTATTTTGGTTCCGACGCCCGGTACAAGTCTTAAATATTATATATGTGATTTCTGTAAAGTTTGGTGACATTCGGATGTCGTTTGAGATGTTTTGGACCTTGAGTTCCAAGTTTGAAAGTTTTTAAAACCAAAAGTATGAAAATCATGAATTTGAGGCTTGATTTGATGAAAACGATGTGATATTGGCAATGTGATCGCACGAACAAGTTCATAATGTGTTTTTGAGGTTTTGTACATGTTTGGTTTGGAGCCCGGGGGGCTCGGGTAAAGATTTGATAGGCCGTTGGGTTAAATTCTGAATTTTTGCACTGCTGGTTTTTCACCCAGCTGTTGGCTTCGCAATTGCGAAGTATTTCTCGCAATTGCGAAGGGGCAGGTCAAGGCAGGGTTCGCAAATGCGAACCCTTGGTCGCAAATGCGAAGAGTGCCCAGGACCGTTTGGGTTCGCAAATGCGAACCAAATCTCGCAATTGCGAGTCCTCCAGTGAAAAGGCATGCTTCGCAAATGCGAAGCATTCTTCGCAAATGCGAAGGTCCCTCAGCCCAGCCTTGTTCGCAAATGCGAACAAATGTTCGCAAATGCGAAAGTCCCTGGAGGCCAGCCTGGTTCGCAAATACGAACATATGTTCGCAAATGCGAAGCCTCCAGATTTGCCTTGGCTTTGCAAATGCGAACAAAAGTTCGCAAATGCGAACTTCCCAACCTTAGCTTATTTTTCAAACTTTAGAAATTGGTCGGGGTTCGCAATTGCGAACCCATGTTCGCAAATGCGAACACAGAGACCTGTAAAACACGATTTTCAGTTCATTTCTTCACTTTTTACAAAACAAAAACACTCATTTGCGATTCTTCACGGATTCCTTCTTCATCAAAACAATTGTAAGTCACTTTTTACTTAATTCTTGCAATTCCTAACATCATTACACATGTTTTTCATTAGAAATCAAAGGTTTTCATGGTAGAATTTCTTGTTTTTGTTAGAATATAGGGTTTTTCATAAATTGGGAAATTGGACCTCGAATTGAGGTCCGATTTTGAAACAAATCATATACATGAACTCGTGGGGGATGGGTAACCGGATTTTGGTCCTAACCCCGAGTTCCGACCATGTGGGCCCGGGGTTGAAATTCACTATTCCGGGCAGAATGTTGTAAAAGTTGTATTTGGTCTTAAGAATTAGTTTGTTGAGTAGTATTGATGATATTAAATCAATTGTGTATAGATACGATTGGATTTGAGCCAAATTTGAAAGAAAAAGACATTTCCACGGATTGAATTGTTCATAAACATTCGAGGTAAGTGTTTGTTCTATCCTAGCTTGAGGGAATAGGATTATGTGTTATGTGTTACGTGATCGAGTGCGGTGTATGGGCTGTGGTGACGAGCATCCATACACTGGCGTGTAGTATGACCGTGAGTCGTTGAAAAATGATTATTTTGAGATATATTACAGATGAATTGTTATTGTTCTCCCTTGTCGGGACTTGTTGTGAAGATGATTATTGATTGCCCTTGTTGGGACAGTTTATGAATTACTGCTTCTTTCTTTGCCCTTAACTATGATTGTTATTTGGGTGAGGAAGAGTGATAATGCACGAAGGGTGATGCCGTGCCATGTTTATTTATTTATGCACGAAGTTTAATGCCGTGCCATGTTTTATTGATTATGCACGAAGGATCATGCCGTGCCCTATTATTGAACCATGTACGAAGGATCATGCCGTACTATGGATGTGAGGATGAGAGTAAAAGCACGAAGGGTGATGCCGTGTACTTTATTTGCTTATTTGGTGAGGATGAGAGTAAAAGCACGAAGGGTGATGCCGTGCAACCGCTTGCTATTCCTTGACTTGATATTACTTGTGTTTCCATTATACTTTGTTTTTCCTTGTGAATTTATTAACCGTTGTTAATTGTTGAATTCTTTGAGATATTCCTTATTGTGTTATTACCTGGTTATTTCTTGTTATTCTGTGGTATACATATATATTGAATTGCACAGGTTTATGTGGGTGTCTGGTCCTATGCTTGTCACTACTTCGCCGGGATAGGCCAGGCACTTACCAGCACATGGGGTCGGTTGTGCTGATACTACACTTCGTGCGTTTTTGCACAGGTCCAGGTTACGATCAGGAGCAGCAGCAGTAAATCGATTTCGTGGGAGTTGATCACATTTGAGACCGAGGTAGCTTGCAGACGTCCGCAGGCCCGGCGTCTCTCTCTCTTTATTTATGTTACTAGTTGTAGTCTCTTTGTTCCGAGACAAACAAAATTATGTTATATTTCTTTCAAACTCTTATGTGTAGTTTTCAGTGAGTTGGTGACTCCACGTCTTGGGTAGAGGATTTCGGTATGATTTTCATCTTGTAATTAGTTATTTCTATTTCGATAAAGTATTCTGCATTTATTTAATTAAAATTGTGTTAAAAACAGGATAGTATGAATACGGTGGCTTGCCTAGCTACCACGAGTAGGCGCCATCACGATCCCGATGTTGGGGGAAAATCCGGGTCGTGACAAGTTGGTATCAGAGCTCTAGGTTACATAGGTCTCACCACTCACTGTGACGACTTGGCCCGTCATCACGGGAATTTCCTCCCCGTTATGTTGTAATTACATATTTCCTATTTTTATATCAGTGCTAGAGTCTATCGGGGGGGTTAGGAGTGCATTGGATTGAAAATGAGGCATATAGCCTTTTTTAATGAAACTTGAATAAGGAAAGTCAACCTGGAGTTGACTATTGAGTTAGAGCGCTCGGAACCGGATTCTGATGATTCGACTAGTTCCGGGGGATCATTTATGACTTAGGAGAACAATCGGAATTGAATTCGGAGGTCCGGTGTAGTTTTAAGCTTGAATTGGCTAAGGTTGGATTTTGGCGAAATCCGAACGGTAGGTGAGATTTTGATCCGGGGGTCGGAATGGAATTCCGACAATTTCTGTAGCTTCGTTATGTGATTTTGGATATGTCTGCAAATTTTCAGGTCATTCGGACATAGTTTGATCGGGTTTAGGATTGAATGTTAGTTTTGAAAGTTTTGAAGAAACTTAGGCTTGAATCTGTGGATAATTGGTGATTTTGATGTTTAGTATGGTGTTTTTATGGTTGGAACAAGTTCGTATCATGTTTTGGAGTACGTTGGTGGTTTTCGTTGGGGTTCCGGGGGTCTCGGGATGAATCCGGGGGTCCAAACGGACCATTTTTGGAAGAAAAGAGAAAAGCTGGCTGCTGTCATAAACGCAGCAGACATTTGCTCTCCGCGATCGCGGGGAGGGGGATGCGATCGCATAGAGCTGGAGGCTAGGGCATCGCGATCGCAGGGGAAGCAGTCGCGATCGCGTAGAGTTAAAAGGGGGCACATCGCGATCGCAGGTTAATCTACGCGATCGCGTAGAAGAGAAATGGGTCCAGGCAAATATGTACTACGTGATCACAGGGATGAAGGACGCGATCGCGTGAAGCAGGGAGATTGTGCATCGCGATCGCGTGAAGGATGTCGCGATCGCGTGAGGCCGAGATTTTGAGTATCGCGATCGCGTGAAGAAGATCGCGATCGCGTAGAAGAAATAATTCTGGCAGTGAAATTAAAACCAGAACAGAACCAGTCGCGGGTTCATATACCCAAGACGCCATTTTTGAGTTCTAGAGAGAGAAACTCACGGGAATTGCTGGTAATTCATCGGGGATTTGTTGGAGGTAAGTTTTGTGGCTTAATTACATCATTTTAACATGAAATCCTTGGTTAAATCCCTGTAAATGGAAGATTTAAGGTGGGTTTGAGCCCTAAGCCTAAATTGAAGAAAAACACTGATTTGAGTGTGCAAATGAAGTCCGATTTTGGTAAATTTTATATGCCTAGACTCGTATCGAGATGAGGATTCCGAATATGTGATTTTTGTAATTTTTCGACAAGTGTACCAAAAGTCGGGTTTTGACAACTTGTGGGTTTTGATATAAATTGGGTTATTTCGAATGAATTTCGTGAAATTAGCGTATATTGATGCATTCTCTATGATTTTGAGCAGATTTGGCATTCGAGGAGATTGATTTGCGAGGCAAGCGCAAGGCGGATTGAAGCTTCTACCGGTTCGATGTGAGTGGTAGTAGTAAATAATGTACTGAGGGTTTGAAACCCCGTACTAGCACTTCACGGTGCTATATTGAGATGAGACACATGTTCTATAACGGGTGTGGTGACATTGTGATTAGGGGTTCGGACTTAGTCCTTCCCGGCTGATAGAATACTGTGTTGTATGACGGTTACTGAGACTATAACTGTACAATTGGGCTAATAGCCATGTTTGGGGCCTTGTGCCGATCTGTAGAGTATTAGGGAATCTATAGAGCTAGGTGACCCTTATATCGTGATTGGAAACATACACTCAGCCGTAGCTCTAGCTGTATAGCATAATATGAGCCCGTACTAGATGTGTACATTGAGAGAGATTATCTAGGGTGGAATTCCCTGTTCTAGCTGAGTGGGCCTGAAAGGCCAAGTTTATATTGACTGAGACAGGGTCTAGGACCCACTGTGATATATTATATTGGGCCCGAGAGGCCAAGCATATATTGATTGGGATAGGGTCGAGGACCCATTATGAGGTATTATATATATATACCTACATTGGATCGGGCTGCACGCCGCAGTAATATACATGTGATATACATGTAACATACATGTGGGACGGACTGCACGCCGCAGTATTATTGCGCTTGGGCTGTAGGAGCCCCTTTGGAGTCTGAGTCTGCACACATTCTCAGTGAGCACTGGTGTATATGATGGGATCGGGCTGCACGCCGTAGTAGTATAGAGATATATACATATATATATTGGATCGGACTGCACGCCATAGTAATATTTGAGTGGATCGTGCTGCACGCCGCAGTATTTTAGTGCTTGGGCCTAGGGAACCCCTCCGAAGTCTGTATACACCCAGTGAGCGCAGTCGACGTTAAATGGAACAGGCTGCGCGCCGCAGCGGTATATGTATTGGAGCGGGCTGCACGCCGCAGCATTATACTTATTCATACCCTACTATTTACTTAAATACTTATACATTATAGACATAAGTATGTGTCTTCATATGTTGAGATGGCCGTACACCGTAGGGGTACGAGTGAGGGTTAGTTCGGGGTGGAATCTTGTAGAGATAAACGTAGATTGGAAATTAGAGTACTACTATAATGATGACGTACCTGTGAGGGTTGCCTTAGAACTGCTAAGTGATAGCACAGGATTTCTTGCCTTCGGTTATTATTTATTATTGTTACTCACTGAGTTGAAATATACTCACCCCACTCCCCTGCACTTTCTGTGCAGATCCACAGGTGCCCGAGAGCAGTTGAGACATTGTAGCTGCTGATCCTTGTCTACTTTTGCGGAGATTACAAGGTAGCTGCCAGCGTCCGCAGAGCTTGTTTTCTCCTTCTTTATCATCTTGTTGATTTCCTATTTGCCTAGACTTGGTTGTATTAGGATGCTATTCTGTAGAGGCTTAGTCTCGTGACACCACGATATGTTGGGACCGTATTTTGTATGTTTTACGTTTCGATTATCACCTGATATGATTAACTACTGTTTAAGTTTAATTTATTTAATAATTGGCTGGTTTAAGGGATAATATAGTCGGGCTTGCCTAGCATTGTGTTGGGCGCCATCACGACCGGGGTTTGGGTCGTGACAAGTTGGTATCAGAGCCTAGGTTAACAGGTCTCGCGAGTCGTGAGCCGGTTGGTAGAGTCTCGTGGATCGGTGCGGGGACGCCCGTACTTATCCTCGGGAGGCTGCAAACCTTTTTAGGAAAAGTTTCAATTCTTGGAATTCTTGTCGTGCGATTACTTTTGACTTGAACCGAACTTTGACATTCTATTCTCTCGCAGATGGCGAGAACTCGATCATCCGGACGTGGAGGACGACCACCACTACCACCTGCTAGAGGCCGTGGACGCGGACGTGGTCGTGGCGGAGTTAGGGCAGCCGAGGCAGTGCCGTCTGACCCACAGCCCCCAGTTGCAGAGATGCTAGCAGCACCAGATCAGGCACCAGCTGTGCCCATTGTTATTCCGGGTCTACAGGAGACCCTGGCTCAGATACTAGCAGTCTGCACTAGCCTAGCACAGGCGGTTTCAGTTACTACTGCAGCAGCTGCATCGGGGATCGGGGGTGGTCATCAGACCCCCGCAGTACGCACTCCAGAGCCAGCAGTGCAGGGCATACAGACACCAGAGGCTCCTCCAGTTCAGCCTGTGGTTCCGGTTCAGCGAGCAGATCAGATTCAGGGGGACAGGGTCCCAGCTATGACGGACGATGAGCAGCGTCGTCTCGAGAGGTTCACCAGGTTATCTCCTCCAGTGTTCACGGGTGCTCCGGGCGAGGACGCCCAAGGTTTTCTGGATAAGTGTCGCCGGATGCTTCGTACGGTAGGGATATTGGAGTCCAGTGGGGTATCTTTCACTACCTTTCAGTTTCAGGGACCAGCCTTTGCTTGGTGGGAGGCTTGTGAGCGCCGCAGGCCAGCCGGAGCAGCACCACTATCATGGCCGGAGTTCTCCACTATGTTTTTGGAGAAATGGGTGCCTCGATCTCGGAGAGAGGAGATGCGTAGGCAGTTTGAGTGTCTCCGTCAAGGGGACATGTCAGTGTCAGAGTATGAGATCAGGTTTACAGAGTTGTCCAGATATGCACCGTGGTTGGTTCATTCCGACGGAGAGAGGATTGGGCGCTTCGTGGACGGCCTCATTTATCCCATTCGTATTCCGATGACTCGGGAGAGGGTTTTGAGTCATACATTTAAGGATGCTGTGGATATTGCTTGCGACATAGAGACAGATCGTCGCAGAGAGCGGGATGAGAGGGAGGCCAAGAGGCCTCGAGGAGCAGCTAGTTCCAGTGGCACTCAGACCAGAGGCCAGAGTCAGCAGAGCCGAGGTCGCTCTTTCAGGTCTTCACAGTCGGGACGCTCAGATCGTCGCAGATGGTCTCCTAGACAGGATTATCAGGGTTCGCACCAGAGCCAGCCAGCTCTCAGTGCCATGCCAGCTCAGAGTTCTTCACAGGCCCCATCCGCTCAGGGTTCATCTCGGCCTAGTTCATCAGCTGGCCACTCCAGCGCCAGAGGTCCTTATCAGTCTCGGTACCCAGCACCGGGGAGTTGCTACGAGTGCGGAGAGTTTGGGCATCACCGTAGGGAGTGTCCCCGTCTTGTTTCCGGATCTTATCAGCAGAGGGGGCAGCCCTCGTCATCTGGTCCTTCTACTTCAGCACCCGCCCCGCCAGCTAGGGGTGAGGGTCAGACAGCTAGGGGTCACCCTCGAGGGGGAGGCCGATCAGGCGGTCAGGCTAGATGCTATGCTTTTCAAGGGCCGATCTGAGGCCGTTGCTTCTGATGCTGTCATTACAGGTATTATTTTAGTCTGCCACAGAGATGCCTCGGTATTGTTTGATCCCGGTTCTACTTATTCTTATGTGTCTACATATTTTGCTCCTCATTTGGGCACGACCCGAGGGAGTCTTGAGCTGCCAGTGCATGTATCTACCCCGGTAGGTGATACTATTGTTGTGGACCACGTATACCGGTCCTGTTTGGTCACTATTGGAGGTCCTGGAGACCCGAGTAGACCTGTTGCTTCTCGGCATGATTGATTTTGATGTTATATTGGGCATGGACTGGCTATCTCCATGTCATGCTATTCTGGACTGTCATGCTAAGACAGTCACTTTGGCTATGCCGGGCATTCAGAGGATCGAGTGGCGAGGCACGACCGAGTATGTACCTAGCAGGGTAATATCTTTCCTCAAGGCCCAACGAATGGTTGGGAAGGGATGTCTCTCTTATTTAGCATTTGTGCGGGAAGTCGAGGCCCAGACTCCCAGTATTGATTCTGTTCCCATTGTGCGAGACTTTCCTGATGTGTTTCCCTCAGACCTGCCGGGCATGCCGCCGGACGGGGATATTGATTTTGGTATCGATTTGGTGCCAGGCACTCAGCCTATTTCTATTCCTCCGTATCGTATGGCACCAGCTGAGTTGAAGGAATTGAAGGAGCAGCTCCAGGAACTCCTAGATAAGGGGTTCATTCGGCCGAGTGTGTCGCCGTGGGGTGCACCGGTCATGTTTGTTAAGAAGAAGGACGGATCTATGAGGATGTGTATTGACTATAGGCAGCTAAACAAAGTAACAAGGAAGAATAAGTATCCTCTTCCTCGTATTGATGATTTATTTGATCAGCTCCAGGGAGCTAGGGTGTTCTCGAAGATTGATCTTCGTTCAGGCTACCATCAGCTGAAGATTAGAGAGTCTGACATTATGAAGACTGCATTCCGGACCGGATATGGTCACTATGAGTTCCTTGTGATGTCTTTTGGGCTGACCAACGCCCCAGCAGCATTTATGCATCTGATGAATAGTGTATTCAGGCCGTATCTTGATTCATTTGTGATCGTGTTCATTGACGACATACTAATCTACTCTCGTAGCCAGGAGGAGCATGCTCAGCACTTGAGTATTGTGTTGCAGAGATTGAGAGAGGAGAAGTTGTATGCCAAGTTCTCCAAATGTGAGTTCTGGCTTGAGTCCGTGGCATTTTTAGGGCACGTGGTGTCCTGTGATGGTATTCAGGTAGATCCAAGGAAGGTCGAGGCAGTGCAGAGTTGGCCCAGACCGACCTCAGTTACTGAGATCCGTAGCTTTCCTGGGATTGGCAGGGTATTATCGCCGATTCGTTCAGGGGTTCTCTTCTATTGCTTCACCCTTGACTAGATTGACTCAGAAGGGTGTTCCTTTCCTATGGTCCGAGGAGTGCGAGGAGAGCTTTCAGAAGCTCAAGACAGCATTGACCACAGCACCAGTCTTGATTCTACCGACAGCTTCAGATTCTTATACTGTCTATTGTGATGCCTCGGGAGTGGGCATTGGTTGTGTGTTGATGCAGGAGGGTAGGGTCATTGCTTATGCTTCTCGTCAATTGAAGCCCCACGAGAAGAACTACCCTGTTCATGATTTGGAGCTAGCAGCCATAGTTCATGCTTTGAAGATTTGGAGGCATTACCTGTATCGCGTCTCCTGTGAGGTGTTCACGGATCATCGCAGCCTTCAGCACTTATTCAGACAGAAGGACCTTAATTTGAGACATCGGAGGTGGTTGGAGTTGCTTAAGGACTATGATATCACTATTTTGTATCATCCAGGGAAGGCCAATGTGGTGGCCGATGCCTTGAGTCGGAAGGCGGTTAGCATGGGCAGCTTAGCTTTCATCCCGGTTGGGGAGAGGCCATTTGCTTATGATGTTCAGGCCCTAGCCAATCGGCTAGTGAGATTAGATATTTCGGAGCCGAGTCGGGTGTTGGCTAGTGTTGTTTCTCGATCTTCCTTATATGATCGCATCAGGGAGCGACAGTATGATGACCCACATTTGCTTGTCCTTAAGGACAGAGTGCAGCACAATGATGTTAGAGATGTGACTATCGACAGTGATGGTGTTTTGAGGATGCAGGGCCGTATATGTGTGCCCAATGTTGATGGTTTGCGGGAGTTGATACTTGAGGAGGCACACGGTTCGCGGTACTCTATTCACCCAGGTGCCGCAAAGATGTACCAAGACTTGAGACAGCACTACCGGTGGAGGAGAATGAAGATGGATATTGTTAGGCATGTAGCTAAGTGCCTCAATTGCCAGCAGGTCAAATATGAGCATCAGAGACCGGGCGGTGTTCTTCAGCGTATGGTTATTCCCGAGTGGAAATGGGAGAGGATCACCATGGATTTTGTTACTAGGCTACCTCGGACAGCGAGGAAGTTTGATTCTGTATGGGTGATTGTTGATCGGCTGACTAAGTCCGCACATTTCATCCCGGTTAGTACTACTTACTCATCGGAGCGGTTGGCAGTGATCTTTATTCGGGAGATTGTCAGGTTGCATGGGGTCCCAGTGTCTATTATATCTGACAGAGGCACTCAGTTCACTTCTCAGTTTTGGAGAGCATTTCAGCGAGAGATGGGTACGAGGGTTGAGTTGAGTACATCATTTCACCCCCAGACAGACGGGCAGTCTGAGCGTACTATTCAGATCCTGGAGGATATGTTGCGAGCATGTGTGATTGACTTTGGTGGTTCGTGGGATGAATTCTTACCACTTGCTGAGTTTGCCTACAACAACAGCTTCCAGTCGAGTATTCAGATGGCCCCGTACGAGGCATTGTATGGCAGACGGTGTAGATCTCCCGTCGGATGGTTTGAGCCCGGTGAGGTTAGATTGATAGGGACTGATTTAGTTCAGGATGCTCTGGATAGAGCAAAGTTGATCCAGGAGAGGCTTCGCACAGCACAGTCTCGTCAGAAGAGTTATGCGGACCGTAGAGTTCGAGAGTTGTCTTTCATGGTTGGTGACAGAGTATTGTTGAAGATTTCACCTATGAAGGGTGTTATGAGGTTTGGGAAGAAAGGAAAGTTGAGTCCCAGGTACATTGGTCCTTTTGAGATACTCAGGAAAGTTGGAGAGGTGGCATATGAGTTAGCCTTGCCACCCAGCTTATCCAGCGTTCATCCAATATTCCATGTGTCTATGCTCCGGAAGTACATTGGAGACCCGTCCCATGTATTAGACTTCAGTACCATTCAGCTTGATGGTGATCTATCCTATGACGTAGAGCCTATTGCTATTTTGGGTCACCAAGTAAGAAAGTTGAGGTCGAAGGAGGTTGCATCAGTTAAGGTTCAGTGGAGAGGTCGACCCGTAGAGGAGGCTACTTGGGAGGTTGAGCGGGAGATGCGGAGCAGATATCCTCACTTGTTTGAGACTTCAGGTATGTTTCTTGACCCGCTCGAGGACGAGCGTTTGCTTAAGAGGGGGAGAATGTGACGACCTGGCCCGTCGTCACGGGAATTTCCACCCCGTTATGCTTTAATTACATATTTCCTATTTTTATATCAGTGCTAGAGTCTATCGGGGGAGTTAGGAGTGCATTGGATTGAAAATGAGGCATATAGCCTTTTTGAATGAAACTTGAATAAGGAAAGTCAACCTGGAGTTGACTATTGAGTTAGAGCGCTCGGAACCGGATTCTGATGATTCGACTAGTTCCGGGGGATCATTTATGACTTAGGAGAACAATCGGAATTGAATTCGGAGGTCCGGTGTAGTTTTAAGCTTGAATTGGCTAAGGTTGGATTTTGGCGAAATCCGAACGGTAGGTGAGATTTTGATTCGGGGGTCGGAATGGAATTCCGACAATTTCTGTAGCTTCGTTATGTGATTTTGGATATGTCTGCAAATTTTCAGGTCATTCGGACATCGTTTGATCGGGTTTAGGATTGAATGTTAGTTTTGAAAGTTTTGAAGAAACTTAGGCTTGAATCCGTGGATAATTGGTGATTTTGATGTTTAGTATGGTGTTTTTATGGTTGGAACAAGTTCGTATCATGTTTTGGAGTACGTTGGTGGTTTTCGTTGGGGTTCCGGGGGTCTCGGGATGAATCCGGGGGTCCAAACGGACCATTTTTGGAAGAAAAGAGAAAAGCTGGCTGCTGTCATAAACGCAGCAGACATTTGCTCTCCGCGATCGCGGGGAGGGGGATGCGATCACGTAGAGCTGGAGGCTAGGGCATCGCGATCGCAGGGAAACCAGTCGCGATCGCGTAGAATTAAACGGGGGCACATCGCGATCGCAGGTTAATCTACGCGATCGCGTAGAAGAGAAATGGGTCCAGGCAAATATGTACTACGCGATCGCAGGGATGAAGGACGCGATCGCGTGAAGCAGGGGGATTGTGCATCGCGATCGCATGAAGGATGTCGCGATCGCGTGAGGCCGAGATTTTGAGCATCGCGATCGCGTGAAGAAGATCGCGATCGCGTAGAAGAAATAATTCTGGCAGTGAAATTAAAACCAGAACAGAACCAGTCGCGGGTTCATATACCCAAGACGCCATTTTTGAGTTCTAGAGAGAGAAACTCACGGGAATTGTTGGTAATTCATCGGGGATTCGTTGGAGGTAAGTTTTGTGGCTTAATTACATCATTTTAACATGAAATCCTTGGTTAAATCCCTGTAAATGGAGGATTTAAGGTGGGTTTGAGCCCTAAGCCTAAATTGAAGAAAAACACTTATTTGAGTAGGCAAATGAAGTCCGATTTTGGTAAATTTTATATGCCTAGACTCGTATCGAGATGAGGATTCCGAATATGTGATTTTTGTAATTTTTCGACAAGTGTACCAAAAGTCGGGTTTTGACAACTTGTGGGTTTTGATATAAATTGGGTTATTTCGAATGAATTTCGTGAAATTAGCGTATATTGATGCATTCTCTATGATTTTGAGCAGATTTGGCATCCGAGGAGATTGATTTGCGAGGCAAGCGCAAGGCGGATTGAAGCTTCTACCGGTTCGAGGTGAGTGGTAGTAGTAAATAATGTACCGAGGGTTTGAAACCCCGTACTAGCACTTCACGGTGCTATATTGAGATGAGACACACGTTCTATAACGGGTGTGGTGACATTGTGATTAGGGGTTCGGACTTAGTCCTTCCCGGCTGATAGAATACTGTGTTGTATGACGGTTACTGAGACTATAACTGTACAATTGGGAAATATACACTCAGCCGTAGCTCTAGCTGTATAGCATAATATGAGCCCGTACTAGATGTGTACATTGAGAGAGATTATCTAGGGTGGAATTCCCTGTTCTAGCTGAGTGGGCCTGAAAGGCCAAGTTTATATTGACTGAGACAGGGTCTAGGACCCACTGTGATATATTATATTGGGCCCGAGAGGCCAAGCATATATTGATTGGGATAGGGTCGAGGACCCATTATGAGGTATTATATATATATACCTACATTGGATCGGGCTGCACGCCGCAGTAATATACATGTGATATACATGTAATATACATGTGGGACGGACTGCACGCCGCAGTATTATTGCGCTTGGGCTGTAGGAGCCCCTTCGGAGTCTGAGTCTGCACACATTCTCAGTTAGCACTGGTGTATATTATGGGATCGGGCTGCACGCCGCAGCAGTATAGAGATATATATGTATATATATATTGGATCGGACCGCACGCCGCAGTAATATTTGTGTGGATCGTGCTGCACGCCGCAGTATTATAGTGCTTGGGCCTAGGGAGCCCCTCCGAAGTCCGTATACACCCCCAGTGAGCGCCGTCGACGTTAAATGGAGCGGGCTGCGCGCCGCAGCGGTATATGTATTGGAGCGGACTGCGCGCCGCAGCATTATACTTATTCATACCCTGCTATTTACTTAAATACTTAAACATTATAGACATAAGTATGTGTCTTCATATGTTGAGATGGCCGTACACCGTAGGGGTACGAGTGAGGGTTAGTTCAGTGTGGAATCTTGTGGAGATAAATGTAGATTGGAGATTAGAGTACTACTATAGTGATGACGTACCTGTGAGGGTTGCCTTAGAACTGCTAAGTGATAGCACAGGATTTCTTACCTTCGGTTATTATTTATTATTGTTACTCACTGAGTTGAAATATACTCACCCCACTCCCCTGCACTTTCTGTGCAGATCCACAGGTGCCCGAGAGCAGTTGAGACATTGTAGCCGCTGATCCTTGTCTACTTTTGCGGAGATTACGAGGTAGCTGCCAGCGTCCGCAGAGCTTGTTTTCTCCTTCTTTATCATCTTGTTGATTTCCTATTTGCCTAGACTTGGTTGTATTAGGATGCTCTTCTGTAGAGGCTCAGTCTCGTGACACCACGATATGTTGGGACCGTATTTTGTATGTTTTACGTTTCGATTATCACCCGATATAATTAATTACTGTTTGAGTTTAATTTGATTAATAACTAGCTGGTTTAAGGGATAATATGGTCGGGCTTGCCTACAAGTTGGTATCAGAGCTCTAGGTTACATAGGTCTCACCACTCACGAACAAGCTTAGTAGAGTTTGAGAGGTAGGTACGGAGACGTCCGTACTTGTCCTCCAGAGTCTATTGAGTTAGGAAAAAGTCTCTCATTTGTTCTTTCTTGTCGTGCGACTTGTTCCTCAATTACTGATTGAATTTCTATTATGTCCTTTCGCAGATGGTGGGTTGACTTTCCTTACTCAAGTTTCCTTCACAAAGGCTATATGCCTCATTTCCAATCCCAATCACTCCTAACTCGCCCGATAGACTCTAACACTGATATAAAATCATAAAACATGTATTTACAAAATAACGGGGTGGTAATTCCCGTGACGACGGGCCGGGTCGTCACAGGCTTTATTTACCCCAGATCTCCGGGATGTTTTGGTCAGAATAGCGGGATTTATGGACAGCATTGCCAGAGCGGGTTTATTATCGGTTGCACCAGCCGCTTCTCAGGCTGGAGGAGGGGCCCAGACTCCTATTGCTCGTACTCCGGAGCCAGTAGCTCCTCAGCCTCAGGCACCAGTGGTTCAGCCAGCTGTGGCCACTCAGTCAGGTACCACGGCTCATGCAGGTGATGGAGCGGCCATGACTTCTGATTCGTTATGGAGGCTTGATCGGTTCTCCAAGCTATTTACCACTACATTCAGTGGAGCCGCATCAGAGGATCCTCAGGACTTCTTATTCAGTTGCCATGAGATTCTCAAGACTATGGGGATCGTGGAGTCAAATGGAGTTGGCTTCTGTACATTCAGACTTGCAGGATCCGCCAAGACTTGGTGGATAGATTATTGCTTGACTCGACCAGCAGGGTCCCCAGCTTTATCATGGGACCAGTTTGCTGAACTATTTATGGAGAAGTTTCTCCCTGCTACTCAGAGGGATGTACTTCGGAGGCAGTTTGAGCGCCTCCATCAGGGCACTATGATGGTCACACGGTATGAGACGAGATTTGTCGATTTGGCTCGTCATGCGGTGGTGATACTTCCCACAGAGCGGGAGAGGGTCCGCAGGTTTATAGATGGGCTTAATCAGCCAATTAGACTCCAGATGGCTATGGGCGTGGGGAGTGACATATCATTTCAGGAGGCAGCTAATGCAGCACGCAGAGTTGAAATGGCTCTTGCTCGGGGAGGCGGTTATTCTTCAGACAAGAGGCCTCGTCATTCAGGCAGGTTTGGTGGTTCTTCCTCTGGTGGCAGAGAATCCTTTGATAGAGGCCAGTCTTCCAGGCCTTTTCATTCCGCCCTTCAGGCTTCACAGGGTGGACCAGGTGATCGTGGTTTTCGTGGGCATTATTCAGACCAGCCTCCTATTAATGCTCGGCCTCTTCGGAGTGTTCGTGGAGGCCATTCGGGCGTCGGGGCCGGCAGCCCTATCGGTCCAAGAGTTGCTACGGTTGTGGTGACCCGAGTCATTTTATCGGAATTGCCCTCAGCGGCGGGCAACTCTCAGCACCGAGGTCCTCGTCCTATGATTCGAGGCCCCAGCTGACCCTCAGCCTGCCCAGCCAGCCGAGGCGGGGGTAGAGATTATAGAGGTGGAGGTCGAGACCGTAGAGGTGGAGACCGTCCGGCGAGAGGTAGAGGTCAGCCAGTTGATGGTCGTCCTAGAGACGCAGCTCAGAGGGGAGGTGCAGATCCCCGATTCTATGCTTTACCGGCCAGGCCAGAGGCAGAGGCATCAGATGCCGTGATTACAGGTACTATTCTTGTGTGTGGCAGAGGTGCTTCGGTATTATTTGACCCTAGATCTACATATTCCTATGTGTCTTCCTACTTCGCACCGTATTTGGCTGTGCCCAGCTATGCTCTTGATATTCCAGTTTATGTGGCTACACAAGTGGGTGACTCCATTGTAGTCGATCGGGTGCATCGTTCGTGCGTAGTTATATTTGGGGGTCTTGAGACCCGTGTTGATCTGTTGCTTTTGGATATGGTGGATTATGATGTCATATTGGGGATGGACTGGTTGTCCCCATACCATGCTATTCTAGATTGTCATGCTAAGACTGTGACCTTAGCCTTACCAGAATCACCCCGATTAGAGTGGAAAGGTACCTCAAGCCACTCCGTTCGCACTGTTATTTCCTATGTCAAGGCTCGACGCATGGTCGAGAAGGGGTGTCTAGCTTATCTGGCTTATGTTCGTGATTCCAGCGCAGAGGTTCCATCCATTAAGTGAGTCCCTATTGCACGGGATTTTCCTAAGGTTTTTCCTTCAGACTTGCCGGGCATGCCACCCGACAGGGATATTGATTTTTGTATTGATCTGGCACCGGGCACTCAGCCCATCTCTATTCCACCCTATCGTATGGCTCCGCCGGAGCTAAAAGAGTTGAAAGATCAGTTGCAGGACCTTCTTGAGAAGGGCTTTATCAGGCCCAGTGTTTCCCCCTGGGGAGCACCTGTGTTATTTGTAAAGAGGAAGGATGGCTCGATGCGGATGTGTATTGATTACCGACAGTTAAACAAGGTGACTATCAAAAATAAATATCCACTTCCGCGAATTGATGATTTATTTGACCAGCTTCAGGGTGCCAGGGTATTCTCAAAGATAGACTTGAGGTCAGGCTACCATCGGCTGAAGATCAGGGCGGCTGACATTCCTAAGACAGCCTTTCGCTCTAGATATGGGCATTATGAGTTCTTGGTCATGTCCTTCGGGTTGACCAATGCCCCAGCAGCATTCATGGAGTTGATGAATCGGGTATTCGGGCCTTACTTAGATTTGTTCGTGATAGTCTTTATAGATGACATCCTAGTGTACTCCCGCAGCCGGGAAGAGCACGAGCAGCACCTCAGAGTGGTTCTTCAGACTCTGAAAGATAACCGACTATATGCCAAATTTTCTAAATGTGAGTTCTGGTTGAGTTCGGTAGCATTTCTGGGTCACATTGTATCGGTGGAAGGTATTCAAGTGGAACCAAAGAAGATTGAGGCGATCCAGAATTGGCCTCGACCAGCTTCAGTGATCGAGATCCGGAGTTTCTTGGGATTAGCGAGGTTACTACCATCGTTTTGTAGAGGGGTTTTCTTCTATTGCGGCCCGATGACCGGGTTGACCCGAAGGGTGTCCGAGTTCCGGTGGTCGGAGGAGTGTGAGACGAGCTTTCGAAGCTCAAGACCGCCTTGACCACCGCACCGATGTTGATACTACCTACGGGTGCGGGGCCTTATACAGTTTATTGTGACGCATCTCGTATAGGGCTTGGAGCGGTATTGATGCGGGATGGTAAGGTTATCGCTTATGCTTCGAGGCGATTAAAGATACATGAGAAGAATTATCCAGTTCATGATCTTGAGTTAGCAGCAGTGGTTCATGCCTTAAAGATCCGGAGGCATTATCTATATGGTGTGACATGTGAGGTGTACACCGATCACAAAAGCCTACGGTACTTGTTCAAACAGAAGGAGTTGAATCTACGACAGCGGAGATGGTTAGAGTTGCTAAAAGACTATGATGTTACTATCTTATATCACCCAGGTAAGGCCAATGTGGTGGCCAATGCTTTGAGTAGAAAGTATGCCAGCATGGGTAGTCTTGCATACATTCCGGTCAGTCAGAGACCATTAGCTCTAGATGTCCAGGCCTTAGCCAACCGGTTCGTGAGATTAGACATTTCTGAGCCTAGCAGGGTGTTAGCCTGCACGGTCGCTCGTTCTTCTTTATTAGAGCGTATCCGTGAGAGGCAATTTGATGATCCTCATTTGCGTGAGTTGAGAGATACAGTACAGCAGGGAGGTGCCACACAGGTAAATCTAGATGATGATGGGGTATTGAAATTGCGGGGTCGAGTTTGTGTGCCCAATGTCGAAGGGATTCGAGAGTTGATCTTAGCGGAGGCCCACAGTTCGCGGTATTCTATTCACCCGGGCGCCGCGAAGATGTACCGGGACTTACGGCAGCACTATTGGTGGCGCAGAATGAAGAAAGATATCGTTGCGTATGTCGCTCGGTGTCTAAATTATCAGCAGGTGAAATATGAGCACCAGAGACCTGGTGGTGTATTCCAGAGGATTGAAATTCCCGAGTGGAAATGGGAGCGGATCACTATGGACTTTGTTACTGGACTTCCTTTGACTCGGAGGAAATTTGATGCTATTTGGGTCATTGTTGATAGGCTGACCAAGTCAGCACACTTTATTCCAGTATCTGTCTCCTACTCGTCGGAGAGGTTAGCGGAGGTGTACATTAGAGAGATTGTTCGTCTCCATGGGGTGCTAGTATCTATTATCTCTGATCGGGGTACGCAGTTTACCTCGCGGTTCTGGAGAGCGGTCCAGCAGGAGTTAGGCACCCAGGTTCAGCTGAGTATAGCTTTTCATCCCCAAACGGATGGTTAGTCCAAGAGGACTATTCGGATTCCAGAGGACATGCTTCGAGCGTGTGTTATTGATTTTGGAGGCTCGTGGGACCAATATCTGCCATTAGCAGAGTTCGCCTACAATAACAGTTACCAATCTAGCATCCAGATGGCTCCGTATGAGGCGTTGTATGGTAGGCGATGTCGATCACCGGTTGGATGGTTTGAACCGGGAGAGGCTCGGTTGTTGGGTACAGACTTAGTTCAGGAGGCCTTGGATAAGGTCAAGACTATTCAAGAGAGATTGCGTTCAGCTCAGTCCAGGCAGAAGACTTATGCGGATCGTAAAGTTCGAGATGTGGATTTCATGGTTGGTGAACGAGTATTGCTCCGAGTGTCGCCTATGAAGGGCGTGATGAGGTTCGGGAAGAAGGGCAAGCTCAGCCCTAGGTATATTGGTCCATTTGAGATTCTAGACAGAGTTGGAGGGGTGGCTTACAGATTAGCTTTGCCGCCTAGTTTATCAGCCGTGCATCCAGTTTTTCACGTATCTATGCTTCGGAGATACCACGACGATCCCACACATGTGTTAGACTTCAGTACTGTCCAATTGGACAATGATCTATCTTACGAGGAGGAGCCGGTGGCTATTCTAGACCGGCAGGTTCGACGGTTGAGGTCGAAGAGTTATCCTTCTGTGCGTGTTCAGTGGAGAGGTCAACCTCCTGAGGCATCGACCTGGGAGTCCGAGTCCGATATGCGGAGCCGTTACCCACACTTGTTTCCTGACTCAGGTACTTCTTTCTTTTGTCCGTTCGAGGACGAACGGTTGTTTTAGAGGTGGAGATTGTGACGACCCAAAGGGTCATCACCTATTTTATTAATCATTTCGAGCTTCTGAGGCCTTGAAAACCTCATTTCCATGTTGCCTCGATTTACGTGCACAATCCGAGCATGTAGCCGAAAAGATTTTGTGATAGAAAATATGAATTCTATGAGAAATGTGGATAAAAATGATATTAATATTGATATGGTTGACTTCGGTCAACACTTTTGGTAAACGGATCCGGACCCGAGATTGGGTGGTCCCGAGAGGTCCATAGGAAAATATGGGACTTGGACATGCGTCCGGAGTCGAATTCCGAGGCCTAGAGCCCAAGTTATGAATTTTTCTATGAAATTATTTTTGATGTAATTGTTAAAGGAAATGAATTAATTGACCTTGGTATCGGGCTCGTATTTTGGTTCCGATGCCCGGTACAAGTCTTAAATATTATATATGTGATTTCCGTAAAGTTTGGTGACATTCGGATGTCGTTTGAGATGTTTTGGACCTTGAGTTCCAAGTTTGAAAGTTTTGAAAACCAAAAGTATGAAAATCATGAATTTGAGGCTTGATTTGATGAAAACGATGTGATATTGGCGATGTGATCGCACGAACAAGTTCATAATGTGTTTTTGAGGTTTTGTACATGTTTGGTTTGGAGCCCGGGGCTCGGGTAAAGATTTGATAGGCCGTTGGATTAAATTCTGAATTTTTGCACTGCTGGTTTTTCACCCAGCTGTTGGCTTCGCAATTGCGAAGTATTTCTCGCAATTGCGAAGGGGCCAGTACAAGGCAGGGCTCGCAAATGCGAACCCTGATCGCAAATGCGAAGCCCCTCATGCAAATGCGAAGCCCCTCATGACCCAGCCTTATTCGCAAATGCGAACATCCCCTTGTCCTGCCTATGTTCGCAAATGCGAACAATAGTTCGCAAATGCGAACAATGCCCTTACTGCCTGTGTTCGCAAATGCGAACATTAGTTCGCAAATGCGAACACTGCCCTTCCCAGCCTTGTTCGCAAATGCGAAGCCCCCAGCTTTGCCTTGGCTTCGCAAATGCCTTGGCTTCGCAAATGCGAACAAAAGTTCGCAAATGCGAACTTCCCAGCCTTAGCTTATTTTTCAAACTTTAGAAATTGGTCGGGGTTCGCAATTGCGAACCCATGTTCGCAAATGCGAACATAGAGACCTGTAAAACACGATTTTCAGTTCATTTCTTCACTTTTTACAAAACAAAAACACCCATTTGCGATTCTTCACGGATTCCTTCTTCATCAAAACAATTGCAAGTCACTTTTTACTTAATTCTTTCAATTCCTAACATCATTACACATGTTTTTCATTAGAAATCAAAGGTTTTCATGGTAGAATTTCTTGTTTTTGTTAGAATATAGGGTTTTTCATAAATTGGGAAATTGGACCTCGAATTGAGGTCCGATTTTGAAACAAATCATATACATGAACTCGTGGGGGATGGGTAACCGGATTTTGGTCCTAACCCCGAGTTCCGACCATGTGGGCCCGGGGTTGAAATTCACTATTCGGGCAGAATGTTGTAAAAGTTGTATTTGGTCTTAAGAATTAGTTTGTTGAGTAGTATTGATGATATTAAATCAATTGTGTATAGATACGATTGGATTTGAGCCAAATTTGAAAGAAAAAGACATTTCCACGGATTGAATTGTTCATAAACATTCGAGGTAAGTGTTTGTTCTATCCTAGCTTGAGGGAATAGGATTATGTGTTATGTGTTACGTGATCGAGTGCGGTGTATGGGCTGTGGTGACGAGCATCCATACACTGGCGTCTAGTATGACCGTGAGTCGTTGAAAAATGATTATTTTGAGATATATTACATATGAATTGTTATTGTTCTCCCTTGTCGGGACTTGTTGTGAAGATGATTATTGATTGCCCTTGTTGGGACAGTTTATGAATTACTGCTTTCTTTCTTTGCCCTTAACTGTGATTGTTATTTGGGTGAGGAAGAGTGATAATGCACGAAGGGTGATGCCGTGCCATGTTTATTTATTTATGCACGAAGGTTAATACCGTGCCATGTTTTATTGATTATGCACGAAGGATCATGCCGTGCCCTATTATTGAACCATGTACGAAGGATCATGCCGTACTATGGATGTGAGGATGAGAGTAAAAGCACGAAGGGTGATGCCGTGT